>MU732061.1:2417-13243 GCA_026770625.1 Nicotiana glauca
AATTTGCGTATATAGAAATTGGACTTCTAATTAGGTAGCGGGTTCAAGCTAAAAGGTATTCCCTTTTGTTTGAGCCCGGACTTGAATTAAGAGTTCAAATTTATATCCATGGATTAATTAAACATTAAAGATAAAAAATAGAAAATTTAGCTACTTTAGTTGGGCCTTAATAAATAAAAATGAGACGAGCCTCGCCAAATCAAATACAAATTGTGGGGCCCTCATTAATTACTTATTAAAAATACTTAGCATTCGGAATAGACCGTTTAGCGAATTTTACGGCCTTTCCAAAATATAATAATACGTTAGTCGCTTTAGGCGGGATTTTAATAATTTTACCTTCCTAAATACGGATGTGCATTTCATGCAATCCAAATCCAAATCCAAAACGTTGAATAAGATTGTGTCGAGGATCCGGGTGCATTTCGTGTGACGTGATCCGAAAATACGTTCTTAAACGACGTTCACTTTCTTAAAATAAAATAATTTAACAAAAGCGATAATTAATTTAAAAAATACACAAATAGGATAATATGTATTAGAATAAAATATTTTAGCCAAATATGATAGTTGAGCGACCGTGCTAGAACCACGGAACTCGGGAGTGCCTAACACCTTCTCCCGGGTTAACAGAATTCCTTACCCGAATTTCTGGTTCACAACTGTTAAACAGAGTCAAACCCTTCCTCGATTCGGGATTCAAAAACGGTGACTTGGGATACCATAAATCTCCCAAGTGGTGACTCTAATTTCTTAAGTAAAAACGAATCCCGTTTCGATTGTCCTTAAAATGGAAAAAGTCCTTTATTATTACATCCCTTCTCGGGATGTAGTAAAATAGCATAAAAAGGAGGTGTGACACTCCTTAAAAACGGAAATAACACCCCTTTTTCGGATATGGGCATCTAATTTTTGGGCTACTCAATTGTAAATTAAAATATGAGCTATAAAGCTGAAAAGGAAGCAGCCCAGTTGTTTTAGTATGAAATTTTCCCTTTTTTTTTTGTTTCCCACCCAGTGTCCGGATTCGCGTCCCGTAGGATCCCATACGGGGGGGAGGGGGAACGCTCCATACCAAGGATTTTTTCATACCCAGGGCTCGAACTCATGACCTCTAGTTAAGGAAGGAGCATCCTCATCCACTGCACCATATCCTTTGGTGGTATCTGATCGTCTACTTGACTGTATATTTGGATGCAAAACGCTTGAAAATAGGGGGGAAATGCATGGTATAATTAGAATCCTTCATATTCTTTGTTTCGAATATTGGTCACTCCTTATAATTTCAGTTCTAGAGCTGTGAGGGTTTCTTATTTTTCATATTGGTCGAGAGAAAGTTTATGGCTGACTGATATTGCCCATCACCATTTAGCTATTGCATTTATTTTTCTCGTTGCTGGTCATATGTATAGAACCAATTTCGGGATTGGGCACAGTATGAAAGACCTTTTAGATGCACAAGAGCTGTTATTTCTTTATATATATAGAGCCCGTTTGGATTGGCTTAAAAAAATAGCTTTTAAGTTAAGTGCTTAAAAGCACTTTACAAGTGGTGGAACTTGTTTTATAAATAAGTAGTTACATATTTGGATAAAAGTGCTGAAACTTAAAAAAAATTATTGAATTGTTTGGTAAACAAGTGCTAGCAAGTACTTTTTTCTATTAAAAGACCGAAATAACCTTAATAATGAGTTAATTCAAATAAAAAATAATTTATATTTTAATTTAATTGATTGTTTTTATTTAGTTTTAGGCTTGATTGGTGGCCAACCTCAAAACCTAAAAACTCAAATTCTTTAGAGAATCTAGCAGCAACTAGTGACAACGTTGTTGTCAAGTTCAAAGGATTTGCTATGTTATATTTTTTTTCTTTTTGCATATCTCTTTTAAAATTTACAGATCTTGCTCTTTCTTTTCCAAAGCTTTTGTTTTTTGAGTTAACTTTGAGATTTAGAGTGGATTTTGGCATGAACAGTACTTACCAAAAATGCAGAAAAATGAAGATGAGACGGAGAGGAAGAGGAAAAGAAAGAAGGTGGACTGCTGTGTTCTAAAGTGCAAAAAAGATAGAGAAATAGGAAGTTTTATATTTTTATTTGACTGAGATTAATTTGGGTATTACGAAAAGTTATAATGGATAAGAAAGTAAAATCCTTGGTCAAAGTAATATGGTTTTTAAGCCAAAATAAACAAAGTTGGGTTTACCCAACTTCTTGGTTTTGGCTTTTTTTTTAAAGCAGATTTTAATTTTTTTTAAAGCTATTTTTTTGGTTACCAAACACCTCCATCAGTTAAAAGGGGCTTAAAAGCTGGTCAACAGCTTTTAAGCCTATCCAAACAGGCTCATAGTCTTGACAATCTTTGTCAGAAAATAGAAGATAAATGACACATAAATTAAGGTTTTGAGGCGAGAAAGATCAATATCTTTTAAAAATTATTGCATGCATATTCTTTAATTAATTACAAACAATTCTCTATCATGATACAACAATGCCTGAAAACATACATGAAAATTGAATACGCTACTTCTAGGATGTCTTTGTATCTCTAGAGAAGAAAAGGAAACTTTTTCTAACAAGTTATCCCTTTTACGAATAGTCACAACTTTTCTGTTAATTCAAAATTTAAATATTAAATTCAAATTTTAAATAAGCAAAACGATGTTCAAAATTTAAAATACGAAATAAGATCTTTTTTTAGATATATGATTCATTATTATTATTAACTATATATTAATACACATGTCCTTTTAAATATATCAATTATTTATTTTATTGGACTTAATGAGCTTAGCTTTATAAAGCCAACAAAGTGGCTTGTTGCCATCGATGTGGGACTCCCACACATATAAAAATTACTCTAACAATCTTCAATACATGAGCTAGTTTTTGAGTTGAACTTGGCATAATAGTTTTTTTTTATATGGTATTAGAGAAAATATATATTCTAAACCAAGTCACCGTCACCCATGAAGGAAATTATGCTATATAAATTAAACTTTTAGATGAAATGTTAACAAATTTTTAGAAGAGAGGGTTACATACTTTTAACAAACAATAGCAAAATTCTTGATATTTGCAAATCAATTCAGTACTTGAGAATTATATGGAATTACGGGTATGTTTTCCTTGATAGCTTCCTTCTTTTATATATACTAGTCTTAGAGTACGCGCGATGCATGTGAACCTCGTTTAAAAAGCAAAAGTTCCAAAATTTTAGTATTAAAATTATTCTACTTTTTAAATTAATCATCGAGTTAATCCGTGAGAATCATTAGAACATTAAAAGTGGATTCAAACAGAGCTAAATCCCAAATAACTATATTGCACATATATTGCCATGACCCTTATTTCTCATATTGCTTGCAATCCATTTTAGTTCAATTCTCACTCTCTGTGATCAATTTTAACTAGTCGTAAACTCAATTTAGCAGTTAATTGTAGTTAGTAATTACCTCAAATCAAGTATTGATCATCTTGAATAACATTTAAGCCAAAAGTTACTTGAACATTATTTTAATCCAATCCATGTGGAGACGATAATTAAATTGTACTATCTTTGGCTATCGAGCAATAATTTCGTATTGCATTTTGCGCTTATCAAATTTTGACACCGTTGTCGGGGATTCACAATCAATGCGTTCAAAATAATTTTTGGTGCTAATTCGAGATTTTTTCTCTTTTTGACTAGTTAACTTATTTTCAAGATTTGTTTTGTAGCAACTAGCAAGTGCTAGGGAGAAGCTTGAAGAAATAGTCCTGATGTTGAACTAGCACAACCAACCTAAGCAAACACTTGTTGGATTAACAGTTGAAAATTATCACAAGTCTACTATTTGTTTTAAATGTAGAGGAAATTACCTATGGATTGACTGTCAAGCAGATAGGTATTCTTCACATGGTTCATCTTTTGAAAAGTCTCACTTTGTTTCTAACCCTTACAGGTGTGAGGTTTCATATGACCACAATCTTAACTCTGAATGGAACAAATACTTTGATTATGAATGGACTGAAGGTGAAGCGAGAGAACCACCTCAAGATGAGAATGGTAATTTAGAAGAGCTTATGTATAAGTTCATGAATAGAGTTGAAGAAAGATTTATACAAAATGATGAAGCCACTAAAAACCTAACAACTCGAGTTAGTCAAATAGTAAGTATACCTTAAGAAAGATTATTGCATTTTGATGGTGAATATATGGAGGAGATACCCTATAAGAATAAGCCTACCTAAGAGGATGAGCATCCACAAAGAGTACTTGCTACTCTGCAAGAACACGCAAATTCAATTGAGATGATTGAAGATGAGACTTTGGTTGATTATGAAGCAATAAAAGAAAAGTCCAAAATCCCATCCACCTTTTCACATTTACGACCTTAAGTAGAAGCGAATGGGAAATAAAAAGTCTTGGACATACCGCAGGAATATTCACATGACATTCCTTCTTTATGTTTCTTATTCTAACCTTTATCATATGGATTTTAATTTTGGGAATTTATAGAAAGATACATAAATTGGTCATGTGAAAGAATGCAGGAACAAGTTGAGGATGATCCTACAAGAACAATTCACTCAAAAAGAGACCAAGAAAATAAAACGGGTCTTATAGATATCCTCAGAGTACTTTGGCCTGATGAGCTCTAAAAAAAGTCCGAGAAGCAGAAACGAGGAATGAATTCAGAATTAGAGGAGGAATTCATCAGTTCTCGAAAATAAAAAAAAATTCAGGGGAATTTCTATCACGACCCGAATTACATATTAGGTCGTGTTGGCGCCCAATACCGTGCTAGACTAGCCAACACTAATCAACCAGTAAATTCTCGTTTAAACAATTAGTACGTGATAACTACTCCTTATTGATAAAAAAAATTAGGAGATCAAAATTTAAGCATAATTAAATGAAAGTAATAAATAAAAATTAAAATCACAAAAGTAAACCAAACATCATAAGTCTACTAATGTTTGTGCCAAGACTTGGTGCAACAAGTGTGTGGGTAACACTAGGATATACAAAACCATATTATCCTACTGTCTCGAAAAGAAATAGAAAGAAAAATAAAAGCATAAGAGAGACTCCAGCAGCTGCAGAACGACTTAAAAGGGCAGCTTACCGGGAAGTATCAAGAAGAGGAGTCAAATCTACACGCCGGACTGATGGCCATATGCACCTGCATCAAATCATGTACAATCAAGTACAGAAGTATAGAGTGAGTACATAAAAATATGTAAACAGTAAGTATCTCACCTAACTTCGAAGAAGTAGTGACGAGAAGTCGACTCCGACACTTACTAGGGCCAGCAATATAATAATATGAAGTTCAATATTTTAAATATCAGTGTATTATGTAGATAACAACACGCTCAACCAAGAATGATACTAAAATCCTTTCATCAAATTAAGAAATCAAGGCACTCTCTTAATTTAAAACAAGTGACCTTTCAAGCAACAAATCATATGAATTATAAGGAGTCCGATTCTATTATCATACACAAATACCAGCGAGGACGTTCGCCGATTTAACATAAAAGCAAACTGTGCACTGTCGAGGATCGCCATAGATACATTTATTAACCTGTCGAGGCTAACGGCTCTCTCCCATGAGAGTAGTGGAAATATTCACCTCGCTCGCGGAATATACTTGCGACGCGGTTAAATAGAAATATAACGTAATGTTTACTAAATTCTTTTCAAAATAATAATTTACTTGGAATCTTTGAAATCATGAAATCCTCAACCTAATTCCATTGAATACAAATCAACAAATATAATCATATAGTGGTACCCACAAAGCATGGTGTAAGCCTAAAACTACCCGAACATAACAAGAATAGTAGCTACGTACAGACTCTCGTCACTTCATGCGTACTTAGATCCTACAATTAATTATATTTTAATTAAGTTCATATAGGAAAAATTTTCTCTTACAAGGTTAGAAAAGAGACTTACCTCGTTTCGAGCCTACTTCCACCTCAAGAATGCGCTCAAACCCTCAAACTAGAGCCGAACAATCCGAAACTATTCAAATAATATAAAAACTAATCAATATGGGCTCAAAAGTTCATATTCCCACTATTAGAGTGATTACCCAACCTATATTGCAAGATTTCTAGAATTTAGCCTTGGGCCCACATGCCCGGATTCCAAAAAATTTTGAAGAAAGTTGCTACCCATAACCTTAGGATCAAGAATATATGATTTTTACATCATTCCAAAATAAATTTCGTGGTTAAATCTTGTTTTTATCGAAACCTAGGTTTTACTCTAATCCCATGATTTCACTAATCTTTACATGTTAATCTACCCAAAATTCAAGTATTTAACTCACATATAGTAGAAATTACTTACCTCCAAAAGCTTGGTGAAGAACCCTTCTCAAGAAGCTCAAGAATCGCCCAACAATGGAGTGAAATGAGCCAAAAATGTCTAATGCCCGAACTAAATGAAGGCTACTGCCTTCAGTGATTTCTGCACCTGCGGTCATGGGCCGCACCTGTGCCCTCGCATCTACAAACAATGGTCCACTTCTGCGAAACTTCACAGGGCCGGCTGGTGCCGCTTCTGCGGAAGGCCTACCACTTCTGTGGAGGAAGGGTCGTATCTGCGATTCTGGGCTGCCCACCCTTGGCCACACCTGCGAGTAAAGGCTCGCACCTACGAGCTCGCATCAGACCAACCGCACGTGCGGTTATGAAAGAAGCTGGGTATTTAGTTCTTTCTCAAATTTTCAACTTAGTCCGAGCCTCGTTTGATTAACGCTCGGGGGCCCTGCCCGAACATACCCACAAGTTTGGATGATAAAACGGACTCGCTCGAACCTTTGGGACGCCCGAAACAACATTAAAAGTAGGAATCATGCCCTAAAACCACTTGATTAAAACTTATGAACTTCAAGCTCTTCAATTTACTTCCAATGTGCCAAAACATACTTATACTGCTTGGATTGACATCAAAGTTTGCGTGCAAGTCTTAAATGACATTACCGAACTATTCCCGATCTCAGAATCCCATTCGGACCTCTATATCATCAAAAACCGCTCTAAACCAAATTTAAAGAACTTCTAAAAACCTTCAAGATCCAACTTTCACAGTTATGCAACAAAACGCTCCCGGGTCATCAAAAACCCAATCCGATAATACGCCCAAGTCTGAAATCATCATACGAACCTATTGGAACCATCAAATCCAGATTCCGAGGTCATTTACTTAAAATGTTGACCGAAGTCAAATTTGGCCTTTTAAGCCAACCTTAAGGAACCAAGTGCTCTGATTTCAACCCAAACTCTTCCAAATCCTGAACCAACCATCTTCACAAACCATAAATCAGTAAAAGCAAGTACATAAAGTCTTATTTAGGGGAACGGAGTTCTAGAGAGCAAAATAAATAATTGGGTCGTTATAATTTCCTTTACCTCTTACTTTTTTATTTATGTGTCATGGGGATATGCCACAATTTAAAGTGTAGGGTGGGGGAAGTAAATATGTGTATGTTTTTTTTAATCTTTGTATTTTTTTCGTCTTTCTTTAAAAAAAAGTTAGACTTTCTCGTACGATGGATCTCTTCAACTGTTTTCTTGAGGGATTAAGGTCGTAAAAAACTAAAAACATGAAAAAATGTGTTTTTTTTAGTTTTTAGGTAGTATAACAATTCCCCCTTGATTTTTCTTTGTGCCATGATTCTTTTTCAAGGGTTTATACTTGAAACTGGTGTAGTTAATTTTTTTTTTCTTTTCTTAGGAGTAGAAAATCTTGTGTCTTTGTGCTAGTTAGAAGAAATCTTGCTTAACGTTGTTGTGCCTTGTGAGTAGTGAGTGCCTTTGTATGACGTCTACGCTCAGTCTTGACTCTTGTATAGTGCCTTAATTTGTTGATCTAGATTTTTCTTAACTGCTTTGACAAGAGAATTGGGATAGATCCGGTCCTAAGTGAGTTATGTGCCAACATGTGTGTGTGTGAATTTTGTTGATATTCTGTGCATGTCAATTGATATCTAGAACTTGCGCCACGTGTGTGCAAAGCGAAATAAAAGTCTTGTCCATGCTAGGATATGATATAGGCCTTCTTTTTGTTGAGCAAGATATATTCTTTCTACCTACCTACTTAATGTGTATCTTAGTTAGCCCCGTTGAGCTTGTAATCCTATTTCTTCAGCAAGCACAATACAAGTTTGATCCCTTTGTTTAAATTGATTATCTATTTGAACCTTTTACTTCTATTGAGCACTTGAATCAGCAATCACCATATCAAGAAGTACCTGGATCTACACACGACGTATAGCGTGTAGCGTGAGTACAACCAACTCAATAAGTAACAAGTCTAACCTTTGAGTTGAAAACAATGACGAGCTTTACAGGTTCAGTCCAATTACAGAAATAAAGTACCAAAATGTAGACATGCTTTCTAGTTCGACAGTCAAAGCTCAAACATGTAAGATATATCAAGTGTAACTGAAACGAGGAATGATACATCTCGATATGTACATATCAATTACGTATGCCAAGTGTAATGCAAACCAGTGATGGAATCATATGCGTATCTCAGAGTATCAAATCACTCGGTCCTTCCATCCACTCTCTTCACAGCCACTCATTTCTCATAGTCACTTTGTCCTCAGAGTCACTTAATCTTCCCAATTGCTCGGCGTTCGCGCTCAGTAGATACATGCGCTCACTGCTGATAAGTCAGACTCCGGAGGGACTGATCTTTCTCAAGTGCTATAACAAGCCAATCATAGCATGAATAAATGAAGCATGTTGCAGTGTACAGCCTGATCCCCTAGATATCCTCACAGCCAGGCTCGACCTCACTCAATCACCAATCTCTCCAGTCTCTCATGCTCACAATATTATGAAAATCAGCCCAAACAATGATGATATGAAGTATCAATAAATGGCAACAGAGATTGAGATATGATATGCAAATAATAGATGTGACTGACTACATAATTACAAATTAAGCAAGTAATTTAATATCAATACGACTTCGGTGGGTCCCATCAGTACCAACATACAACATATGCATGGTTTCTAACATGAATTGCAGCTCAATTTCTCTAGCACATGAAGAATATAAGGATAACAACAAGATTATTCAACTATACAGTTCCACAGAATCGACCGAGTCACAATTCCTACGATGCACGCCCGCATTTGCTTCACCTCAATACCAATCACACAACACGTAATTCAGGGATTTATACCCTTACAACTAAGTTTAGAAGTGGTACTTACCTCAAACCATCCAAACCTCTACTTAAATAATCCCTTGCCTCGTGAATCACCTCTGAACGCTTCGAATCTAGCCACAAAAATTCGATACAATCAACACTAGCTATATGAATATGAAAATGTTAATTTTTTAGTCAAAAGTCAACCCCTGGTCCCATGTCTCATAATCCGATAAAAGTTACAAAATTCGAACACTCATTCAACCACGAGTCAAATCATACAAAAATTACTCAAATCTAACACCAAAATCCCCCTCAAATCCCCAAAATTTGACCTAAGAAGTTTTCTCTATTTCTCCCGAAACTTTCACCCCAAATCACTAATTAAATAATAAAATCAATAATATATTTATGCAATTTAGCCAAAATTAAGTTAGAATCACTTACCCCAATCACTCCCTTGAAAATCTCTCCAAGAATCGCCTCAACCCAAGCTCCCCAAAATCAAATTGTGAATTAAACTCAAACCCTCATTTTTTATACTTTAAATTCTGTCTAGAAGTCTCTTCTTCGTGATCGCGAAGTACAAACTCAGCTGCCCAAAACTTTACTCTATACGAATGCATAAACACCCACACAAACACGATACACTACTTCCTCAGACTTACGCAAATCACGAACGACTTCAGACGTTCGCGATAAACAATGCGCGTGAACCCCAGCCTTTCCTTTTCATCTACGTGAACGTGACCCCACCCACACATTCACGATTCACTGCCTCAATAACCTCGATCGCAGACCTTAACTCGTGAACGCGTAGAACGAAAATCCCAACTGCCCAATTAAGTCTATGTAATCACGGACCTTCCCATGTGATCGTGTATAAGAAAAACCAGACCTGAACACCAGAAAAGTTCAATAGACTTCAGTAATTTTCCAAGTCAAATTCCACTCCGATAACCACTCGAAATCCACCTGAGGTCCCTGGGACCTCAACCGAACATACTAAGAAGTCCTAAAACATCACACAAACTTATTCGAACTCTCAAATCACATCAAACAACATCAAAAATACGAATCATATCCCAATTTAAGCCTAATGAACTTATGGACTTCTAACTTTTACATTCTATGTTGAAACCTATCAAACCAACCCCGATTGACCTCAAATTTTACACACAAGTTATAAATAATACAATAGACCTATTCCAACTCCCAGAACCAAAATCCGAGCCTGGTAACCACAAAGTCAACTCTCGGCGAAACTGCTCAATTTTCAAAACTTCTAATTTTCCAAATTTTGCCATTTACGGGCCTCCAAATCACTATTCACACACTCCTAAGTCCAAAATCACCTACGGAGCTGCAGAACTATCAAAACTCTATTCCGGGGTCGTTTACACATAAGTCAAAATTCAGTCAACCTTTTCAACTTAAGCTTCCAACCTTGCGACTAAGTGTCTAAACTCATTCCGAAACATCCCCGGAACCAAACCAACTACCCCGGCAAGTCATGTAACGACAATTGAGCATATATTAAGCAGTAAATGGGGGAACATGTTTACAACTTTCAAAACGATCGACTGGGTCGTTATAATTCCTTAATTGCTTATATAAATATATATATATATATATATATATATATATATATATATATATATAT
>MU732063.1:7496-52844 GCA_026770625.1 Nicotiana glauca
CCATCTCGTCTCTACCCCTTCGGGATTAGGCGGGATACTCACTGAGTACACGTTGATTACGTACTCATACTACGCTTATGTGCATTTTTGTTGCACAGGTATATATACCTCTAGCAGCCTACTGGGCGTAGCAGCATGGATGACTCTGGGACTAGGTGAGCTGCATTGTTCGAGACGACCCGTAGCTAGTGTAGTTCCTTCCAGTATTTTCTTATTAAGTATTCCCTGTCCACTGTATTTGGGACATATATTGTATCTTATTTTCCATATCGATAGTTGCTCATGCACTTGTGACACCGGGTTTCTATGATGGTTTCAAAGGAATTGTACTAATCATTTATTGTTTAATTTGAATTGAAGAAATGATTGTTTTTAATTATGAAAAATGGAAGGAGAAACCTTAGATTTTCAAAAGTATTAAAAGAGGATTTAATCGATAATTTTGTTGGCTTGCCTGACAGAGGTTTCCGGCACCACCACGACCCTTAGTGGATTTTGGGTCGTGACAATACCCTATGCGAACGCGATCCACGAAACGCGAATGCGAGGCTCGAGAAGCTAAAGCTTCGCGAATGCGAGCCCCGTAGCGTGAATGCGAAGTCTTAATCAGCCTGACCCATCACGAACACGAAGGGCAATTTTGCCCAGTTATTTTAAAGACCCAAAACAGAACACTTACGGGACTTCTCAAAATTTTACAAAACTCCTTCTTCTCCAAAGCTCCTAGGCGATCCTTGAAGCACTTTTTCACCAAAACTTCTTGGGTAAGTAATTTTTAACTCGTTTCCTTCCATTTTCATCAACATCTATCGAATTTTTAGGCCTAAAACATGTGATTAAGGGTAGAAAATTAGGAATTTGGGTAGAACTACGACTTTTTGATTAATGGTGATTTAGACCTCATTTTGGGCTTGAATTCTGGAAATAATTATATATTTGGGCTCGTGGGTGAATGGGGAATTTAATTTTGGTTTGAACCTCGTGTTTTGACCAAGCGGGCCCGAGGTCGATTTTTGGGTTTAGAATGATTGGAAAGCTATTAGGCATTGGATTCAAATTGTTTAGCATTATTTGATGTTATGAAGCCATTTATGTATAGATACAATTGATTTGGAGCCAAATTCGAAAAGAAAGGCGGTTTTTGAGGATTGAGTTGGCCGTGGAAGTTCGAGGTAAGTGTTTGGTCTAACCTTAGCTTGGGGGATTAAGAGTTGAGTCCTATTTGTTATGTGGTAATTGTTGAGTACGACGTATAGGCATGGTGATGAGTATTTATACGTTGGTGTCTAGCATGACCGTGAGTCTTTAAATTGTGAATATCTTGATTTCGTAGTATCTTTCATGCCTTGCTGATGATTCCTATTTGTTGTGAAAAGCTTGTGGAAGGAAATTGTAACCTTTGAACATCGAGGAGCATTGGCTCAAGTTATATTACAAATGGTGAAAGTATATGAGATGAATGAACCCTTTGGAGTATTGGCTCAAGTGGTATAGTGAGTTATGTAATAACAGTGAAAGAAAGAGAAAGAGTTATTAAATTGTTCCCTTGCCGGGATTATTGATGTTGCACCCTTGCCGGGATTTAATTGTTTAATTGTGTTCCCTTGCCGGGATTTCTATTATTATTTTGTTTATATCCTTGCCCCTTTGTTTGTGATTGTTTGTTTATTGTGAGAAAAGAGTGTAAAACACGAAGGGCGATGTCGTGCATTGTTTGTTTATTACGAGGAAAGAGTGTAAAGCACGAAGGGTGATACCGTGCACTTATTGCTTTCTGATTCTTTATTGATGTCTGAGTTATATTGCTTCCTTCGTTACTTGATGACTTTTACTTGGAATTGTTACCTTCCCTATAGCATGCTCCCCCTCCCATATTGATTGGTTATCTCTATATCTCTGTTCCGATGTATATATATATATATATATAAATGCACAGGTTTATATGGTAGTACGGTCTAGCCTCGTCACTGCTTCGCCGAGGTTAGGCTAGGCACTTACCAGCACATGGGGTCGGTTGTGCTGATACTACACTCTGCACTGTGTGCAGATCCCGTAGTAGCATTTGGTGCGCAACAGTCGTTCGGGAGCCAGCCTTCAGTCCATCGAGACACCGAGGTAGCCTTGCAGGCGTCCATAGTCCCGACGTCTCCTCTATCTTATATTTCATTCTGTTATCTCATGTATTCGAGATAAACAATGTTATATTTCTTTCAAACGATTGTATTTAGTACTCTTATTAGTCCGTGAATGTTGTGACACCAGTTCTTGGGTAGAGGCGTATGTTTTTCGCATTATTGTTTAGTTTATTTAATTTAAATCTTCCGCTTTAATTTCATATCCCGTTGTTATTGAAATATTTAACGCTTGTTGTTATGATTCATAAAAGGATTTAAAATAAAAGAGTTAGGAGTTTATGATTTCGTGGCTTATCTAGCTTCTAGGAGTAGGGGCCATCACGACCCCCAAGGGTGAGAAATCCGGGTCGTGAAAGTAAGTAAATTTTTATTAAAAAATTTAAACTCTTTTTTGTTATTTGGATAAACATGGACGTGTACCATATATATTATATTTATTTTTAAAGAAAAGAACTATAATTATAGGGTTTTAAATGTGAAAGGATTTTATAGTTATATACAGTTATAATTTTTTTTTTGGCCGGAGGCAAAATAGTTTTTAAATAATTAGAAAATATAACAGAATTTTCTAACATGATTGCACATGATCATTAATCGAATTAAGTATGACAACATGATAACAAAAGATATTTTTTTTTTATTTTAGTCAAATTTAAAAAATTTATCTATAAATTCAAAATTATCCTTTAAGTAAGAAATAACATTTTCTCAAATTTCGTAGTGATAATTTTATTTTTGCATCATTCTCCTTAGTTTTATTGGAACCTAAAAATAGCCACAAACCGAAATAATAACTCGTATTTATGACAAATTACAAAGGTTGGCACACTATGAACGATTCTTTGGTTACGACGCGAATCTTTTATTGCAACTTGAACTCTTATTTGGTATGTTATTATTTTAAAAAAAGTATTTCTATTTTGAAATTTCAATTTCTAAAACTTTATATATATTTCAATAATGATTATCTTTTTAACGATGCAAGTGAAGATATTATCCTTAATTTAAAATTCACTTTAATCGGCTATCTAAAAAATTTAATAATTCTTTAGCCGGTGAAACTTTATTTCAGTATACTCCATTTTGAGTTTATCGATATCTCTAGCCACATATTTTGAATTTGGAATACCCTATATGTCACTACCCAAAATTCACTAAGGGTTGTGGTGGCGCCGGACCCTGCTGTCCGGCAACCCAACCAGATTACTTAATCAAAATCTCATTTTATTACTTTTGTAAATCTAGGATTTTTCTTCAAATCTAGCAATTAAAAAAAAATATAGTCTCAAATCAAATTTAAATGATAAGCAGTTAATACAGTATTTCAAACCATCCCACAACCCGGTGTCACAAGTGCATGAGCATCTACTGACAAGAAAATAAAATACAACATCCGTCAGAAATACAGTGGACCGGAAAATAAATACAATATATCGAAAGGGACTACACTAGCTGCGGGTCGCCTCGCATAATGCAACTCTCCTAGTCCCAGAATCATCCGCGCTGCTACGCTCAGTAGGCTGCTAGGGATACATATATTTGTTCAACAAAAATACACAGAAGTGTAGTATGAGTACGTAAACAACGTGTACTCAATGAGTATCCCGCCTAATCTCGAAGAAGTAGAGACGAGATGGTCAACTTCGACACTTACTAGGGGTCAATTAACAACATTATAGAAATGTGAGGAGTAATCATGGATTTATATAGTAGTTCTAATTCACGAAGACGGAAAACAGGTAAACACCTTCAACAAATAATCACGGGCTTTCAAGGTTTATTCTTTATTATCTTATGAATTTATATCAAGCCACAAAGGGAAAATTGCAGGTTTAAAATCCTCAAGCGACAAATAACATGCGCAAATCACACCGAGGCGACGACCCGATCCAACAGAAATGTAAACTCTGCACTGCTGAGGGTCGAACGGCCCGAACCATAGATGCATCTATGTAATCTGCCGAGGCGTTCGTCCCGTTCCATAAATAAACACATACCCTGCTCGCGAATCATGCATGCGACGCAGGTACACATAGAGATACATGCTCAATCAGTCAATTAGGAACTTATCGGGGATATTTATCCAAATAAGATGATTTCTCTTTTTTACAATTCATAAAAAAATGATGTTTAATCTTTTTTTTTTTAAATTCATTTACTAATCCAAGGTGATTTAAGCAATTCAAGCTATCAATGGGTTCATAAATAATCCAAGTATAATCATATTTTTGGGTCCTAACTACCCGGACAATAGCATAATAGTAGCTACGCATGGACTCACGTCACCTCGTGCGTACGTAGCCCCCACAAATAGGAGCACATAATCAGTTATTACACCTATGGGGACATTTCCTTCTTACAAGGTTAGAAAGAAGACTCACCTCGCTCCGAAGATCCAAACCGGCATTCCACGCCCTTCCGAAGACTCTAATTGATGCACCATGCTCTAAAACTAGCCAATGGTTACGCAAATCCATTAATATATGCTCGAATATTCATTACAATCTAATTTATAGCAATTTCTAACTCCAATCGAAAAGTTGACCAAAACGCCCTCGAGCCCACGTGCTCGGATTCCGAAATTTTTCGAAGATAAAGATTACTCATGACCTTAGGAACTCAAATATATAATTTTCACTAAATTCCATACTCAATATAGTGGCTAAATTCCAAGAATAAAATTTCTAGGTCTTTCTACCAAAACCCCAAATTTTTCTACAATTTTCATGTCCAAATCCATGTATAAACCTTGTATTTAACTCAAAGCTAGCATAAATTACTTACCACATAACAAGTGACGAAAATGGCGCCTCAAAGCTGCTCCCCATCGACTCAAATGGAAGAAAAATGGGGTTGAAATGAACTCAACACTGAATTTTAAAGACCTCACAGCTCCAGACATTTCCGCTTTTGCGGAATTATTTCCGCTTATGCGGTCAAAATGCCGCTTCTGCGGCTCCTTCCCAAGCCGCCCAGCTTCCGCTTCTGCGCAGGTGCGGTCCCGCATCTGCGGCTCCCTGACCGCATCTGCTGTCCCAGCTTTCCTCACCAAAATCCGCATCTGCGGTCTGCCTGGCAGCTTCTGCGTCTCCGCACCTGCGGCCAAAACTTCGCAGGTGCGGAAATACCAGATACCAGCAGTTTCAGCTTTTCTTCAACTCCAAAATCAATCCGTTGACTGCCTCGAATCCACCCGAAGCCCCTGGGACTTCAACCAAACCTACTAACCAATCCCCAAACACGTTACAGACTTGCTCGAGGCCTCAAATCATATCAAACAACGCTAAAACCATGAATTACACCCCGATTCAAGCTTTATGAACTTTGAACTTTCCAACTTCTACTTCTGATGTTTAAACCTATCAAATCATGTCTGATTGACCTCAAATTTTGCACACAAGTCATATTTGACATTACAGACCTACTCTAACTTCCGGAATCGGATTCCGAACCCGATATCAAAAAGTCCACTTCCAGTCAAACTTCTCAAAAACCTTCAAATTTCTACCTTTAGCCAAATGGCTTCAAAATGACCTACGGACCCCCGAATTCACTTCCGATCGCGCTCCCAACTCCAAAATCACCATACAGAGCTACTACCAGTCCAGAACCCCAAACGGACATCGATAACACTGAAATTCACTTCAAACCAAACTTAAGAAATTTCTTCCAAAATGCTAACTTCCACAATAGGCGTCGAAACGCTCCCGGGTTATCCAAAACCTAATCCGGGCATATGCCCAAGTCCGAAATCATCATGTGAACCTGCTGGAACCTTCAGATCTTGATTCCAAGGTCATTTACTCAAAATTCCAATCGTAGTTCATTCTTTCAACCTTAAGCTTCCGAAACAAAAATTCTCCTTCCAAATCAATACTGGACTTCCCGAAATTCAATTCCGACCACACGTACAAGTCTCAATGCCTGAAATGAAGCTGCTCATGGCCTCAAACTGCTGAATGATGCGCTAGGGCCCAAAATGTCCAGTCGGGTCATTACATTCTATCCTACTTAAACATACGTTCGTCCTCGAATGTGCTGAGAACTACACTGGAGTGGTCTGCAATCGCTGTTTAACTTCTCGTGCACCTTCCCGTGCTACCACAACTCAGTTGAGCATATTAGCTCGATCAATTCCGAAGATATTCTCTTTTACTCAAGCAGATACGCCTTAAAGCCCAATTCCAACATCCGGAACTCAATGCTAGGCATGTTTCCAACATGCGCTCATCATATCAATAACTACACGTTGTACCCAGACGTGACTGCATAACTTTGGTGAGTTCACAACTTGCACCACTTTACTCATAGGACCACAATAACTTTCTCTGATCAATTAATCGAAATTCCACGAATCTGAGGCTCCTATTGCTCCTCATGACCTACATAGGTATTACTCTAATTCTTACAATAACACCACGACTGAAGAGATGTGCAGAAATTCATAACCAACTTCCGATTCAACAAATCATTGGGTCTATACCCCTGACAAAAACCATCACCTCATTCAGGACCAAATAATGGTCGTTGTACCCGTAATATACTTCAAATACTCAGATTTCACTAATCCTAAATCCAAAAATCTCATCTCACCCAGTGCGAACTACTCAGGCAACAAGCCATCCCGACATGACCAAAAGTCATATGATGCCACAATGTGCTATTAGGCTACCAATTAGAATGCGATACAAAAAGGAAAATGAACTCTGAAAGGGATTTTAATTACCCTTGTGACGACCCGACCCGTCGTCTCATGTATTACTGCCCCGTTTTCCCCATCTTATGCTCCTTCATGTGTTTATTATTGGCATTGGTGTGTTAGAGTTGAATTGGATTGGTTTTGGTAGGAAATGAGACACTTAGTCTCTTTAAGGAAGGTTTGGTTTGGAAAAGTCAACCGGACGTTGACTTATAAATTAGAGGGCTCGGATGGGATGTCCGTTGATTCGGTTAGCTTTGGGAGATGATTTGTGACTTAGGAGTGAGATCGTAATTGATTTTTGGAGGTCCGGTGTAGAATTAGGCTTGAATTGGCGAAGTTAGCATTTTGGCGAATTCCGGTTGGTAGGTGAGATTTTGATCTGAGGGTCGGAATGGAATTTTGAGAGTTGCTATAGCTTCGTTAGGTGATTTGGGATGTCTGCACAAAATATCAGGTCATTCGGAGGTGTTTTGGTCGGGTTTTTGATCAAATGCGTATTTCGGAAGTTTTTAAGAAACTTAGGCTTGAATCTGATGTGATTTAATGGTTTTAGCGTTGTTTGATGCGTTTCGATGATTGGAACAAGCTAACGAGGTTTTAGGATATGTTGGTGCTTTTGGTTGTGGTCCCGAGGGCCTCGGGGTGATTTCGGGTGGCTATTGGAAGGAAATTTGAAGTTGGAATTGCAGGTTTTTGGCTGCAACAGGTATTTTCGCATCTGCGGAAAGGAAACTGCAGATGTGGTTGCGCGGAAGCGGAGTCAGGTATTGCAGGTGCGAAAAGGATGAGGTCGAGCAATTTCTGCAGGAGCTGAAATTTATCGGCATAAGCGGGTCCGCATAAGTGGAAGTTTTACCGCAGAAGCAGTTTTGGGCATTTTATTGGGAATCCGCAGAAGCGGAAGGGCGGACCGCAGAAGCGGTACCGCTGGTGCGAAAGTGGAGCCGCAGAAGTGGTTTTTGGAATTTTAAAGGGGATCCGCAGAAGCGAGGAGAAGGCCACAGAAGCGGTCCTGCATAAGCGGAAGCGGGACCGCAGAAGCGAAAACTGGCCTGCACAGAAGGGTTTTTATTGAATATTTCATCCGCGAGCTTGGGATATTTTCCACCATTGTTGGACGACCTTGAGAGCTTTTGGCGAGAATTAAAGAGATTTTGACTGGGAATCGATTGGAGGTAAGTCACTTGGCCTAAATACATGAGATCATGATAAATCTAATATGAAAATTGGTTAGAATTCATCAAAAGGGGGTAAAGCTAGGGCTTGAAAATTGGTAATTTAAAAATGGAATTTGAAGGGCCAAATGGACTCCGATTTTGGTAAATTTGATATGTATAGACTCGTGGCGAGACGAGGAATCCAGTGATGTAAATTTCATAATTTTTCGAGAAGTGGGTCCGGGGCTCGGGTTTTTCCAACTTCGTGATTTTTGATGTTTTCGAGTCTTTTCGATTGGGTTATGTTTCCTTAGCCTATTGTGACGTATTCCTTGTGATTTTGATCAGATTCGATATGCGAGGAGGTCGATTCAAGGGGAAAAGGCATAGCGAGCTAGACTTATGGCCGGTTTGAGGTGAGTAATAGATGTAAATGATGACCTGAGGGTTTGAAACCCCAGAATATCGCATCGTAACGCTATATTGAGGTGAGACACGTGCTCTATGACGTGTGCGGGGTCGTTTGTGATTGGGGATTGTGACTTAGTCCGTCCTGAGTGGTATTTATACTGTGTTTTCGACTAAGACTTGTTTAATAATCATCCTACTTGGATTTTTGATACATTTGGGCTTTGTGCCGATTATTTGAATCCTTCAGGGATTACTATCACTATTTTTCACATTATTTGACATGTTAATAGATTTCAGTCCTAAGTACAAATACTGTTGTGAAATACTCAGCCATTTTCTAAGATTTGAAAACTAAAACTCTATTTTATTGACATCCTAAGCTGAGAACTATTATTTTGATATTGCCCGTGTGGCTTGTGTGAATTCCTGGACTGAACATGGATCGGGCTGCGCACCGCAGCTGTATTATATAGATATTGGTGCCATGAGATGGCTTGATTATTTGCGCTTGGGCTGTAAGAGCCCCTCCGGAGTCTATACACACCCCCAATGAGCGCCGTCGATGTTAAACGGATCGGGCTGCATGCCGCAGCGGGTACTGGAATGTATCGTTCTATGTGTTGCATTGCATTCATGTATTATTACTTATCTGTTTACTTGACATGGTTCTTTCTGTACTGTTATTGCATTGACTTGTTGTTTCACTGTTAAATGTATGGGCTGCCAGTTATAGTTTACCTTGTATTATTTCGTGATTTCTTATCTTCAGCCATTAGTTATGTTTATTACTCATTGGGTCGGAGTACTCACATTACTCCCTGCACCTTGCGTGCAGATCCAGGTGCATCACAAGCTGAGTAAGGACTATCTAGCATGACATCAGTATCCGAGAGCATTGAGGTAGCTACATGGCGTTCGCAGCCTTGATCTCTCCCTCCTATCTCTACTCTTTATTTTCGCACTTTCTTAGACAGACTTGTATTAGGTGGATACTCTGTATTAGAGGCTCATGTTCGTGACACCGGGTCCTAGTTGGGGGTTATGTTACAGTATTTTGTTAACTTTCCATTCATTTCACTGTTATTTCCAGGATTTTGATAAAACAATTTAGAAATTATTAATTGTGCTTGCTACTAATGATCTATTTAAGTCGGGAATATTATTGAAAGGTCGGGCTTGCTTAGAAGTGTGTTAGGCGCCATCACGACTGGGGGTTGGGTCGTGACAAGTTGGTATCAGTGCCTAAGTTACTTGGTCTCGCGAATCATGAGCCAGTTTAGTAGAGTCTCGCAGATCGGTACAGAGACGTCTGTATTTATCCTCGAGAGGCTGCAGAACCTTTAGGAAAAACTTCATATTCTTGAAATTCTTGTCGTGCGACTTTGTTGATCCGAGAACTAAACTTCTGTATTTTATTCTCTCGCAGATGGCAAGAACTCGCGCCACCGAACGTGACGGACGACCACCAGTACCACCCACTAGAGGTCGTGGACGCGGTCGTGGTCGTGGTTGAGGCAGACCAGCCAGGGTAGCACCTGTTGATCTACCAGCTGCCCCAGTTCAGGACCATCCTCCAGCTGTAGATGCTCCAACAGCACCTGTGCAGGCACCAGCAGTGCCTATTGTGATTCCGGGTCTCCAGGAGGCCTTGGCTCAAATACTATCAGTTTGCACTGGCCTGGCTCAGGCAGTCTCAGCCACTACTATAGCAGCTACTTCATAGACTGGGGGAGGCAATCAGAGCCCCGCTGCTCGCACACCGGAGCAGGTTGTTCAGGGATTGCAGAAACCGGGAGCAGCCCCAGTTCAGCCGGTTGCACCAGTTGCCCCAGTTGCACTAGTTCCAGACTATGTGGTTCTAGCTATGCCAGACGATGAGCAGTGTCGTGTTGAGAGGTTCGGTAGGCTCCAGGCTCCGACGTTCAGTGGTGCTGAGGGCGAGGATGCCCAGGGTTTTCTTGACAAGTGTCAGCGTATGCTTTGCACCGCAGGGATTTTGGAGTCGAGTCGAGTGGCTTTTACTACTTTCCAGTTCTCAGGGGCTGCATTACCTGGTGGGAGGATTTTGAGAGGCGTAGGCCTGTTGGTGCAACGCCCCTTACATGGCAGCAGTTCTCCACTCTCTTTCTGGAGAAGTACGTACCGTAGTCTTGCAGGGAGGAGTTGCGTCGTCAGTTTGAGTGGTTGTTTCAGGGGTACATATCTGTGACCCAGTACGAGATAAGATTTTTACAGCTAGCTCGTCATGCTACTTGGATGATCCCGACAGATCAGGAGAGGATTAGGAGGTTCGTGGATGGCCTCAACTATTCACTCCGCATTTTGATGACTAGAGAGAGGGTCTTGGGTGCCTCGTTCGAGGAGGTAGTTGACATTGTTCGTGATATTGAGACGGTTCGCCGTAGGGAGCGTGAGGAGAGGGAGGCCAAGAGGCCTCGAGGTTCAGGAAGATTCAGTGGTGCTCCGTCTAGGGTCCAGTTCCAGCGTGGTAGAGGTTATTCCTTCAGGCCTCCTCAGTCAGCTCGCCCAGAGTATAGTGGGGATTCGTCAGGCCGTGGTCATCAGGGATTCCAGCAGGGCC
The DNA here is from genome assembly GCA_026770625.1 of Nicotiana glauca. Lineage (NCBI taxonomy): Eukaryota > Viridiplantae > Streptophyta > Magnoliopsida > Solanales > Solanaceae > Nicotiana > Nicotiana glauca. The sequence continues at coordinate 18,483 of MU732063.1, forward strand.
AGCCTTTACTTAGTTCCCTTCCGGTACAGAGTTCTTCTCATGCCTCTTCAGCCCAGGGTTCTTCTACAACGAGGGGTTCCCTTCAGCCCCTTCTCCAGCACCAGGTAGTTGCTATCAGTGCGGAGAGTTCGGTCATATGAGGAGGCAGTGTCCTCGGCTTCATGGTAGTCAGTCTCAGCAGATGGATCAACCCTCATCTTCTGCTCTTACTTCATCAGCACCCACCCAGTCAGCTAGGGGTGGAGGTCAGGCAGCTAGGGGACGCCCTAGAGGTAGAGGCCGATCGAGCGGGGGCCAGGCTTGATTCTATGCTCTTCCAGACAGGAGGGACGCTATTGCATCAGATGCTGTTATCACAGGTAGTATCTCAGTCTACCACAGGGATGCCTCTGTCTTATTTGATCTCGGTTCTACCTATTTTTATGTGTCCTCATATTTTGCTCATCATCTGGGTACGACCCGAGGGTGTCTTTCTTTACCTGTGCACGTATCTACCCCGGTGGGTGATACTATTGTTGTAGACCATGTGTATCGATCTTGTCTAGTGACTATTGGGGGTCTGGAGACCCGAGTTGATTTGTTGATGTTGAGCATGGTAGATTTTGATGTTATTCTGGGCATGGATTGGTTATCTCCCTGCCATGCTATTCTAGACTGTCATGCTAAGACAGTCACTTTGGCTATACCGAGCGTTCCGAGGATTGAGTGGTGTGGTATGACTGACTATGTTCCTAGCAGGGTGATTTCTTTCCTAAAGGCCCAGCAGATGGTTGGGAAAGGGTGTCTATCATATCTGGCTTTTGTGAGAGATGTTGGAGCTGAGACTCATAGTCTTGATTTTGTTCCCATTGTGAGGGACTTCCCTGATGTGTTTCCAGTAGACCTGCTGGGCATGCCACCAGACAGGGACATTGATTTTGGTATTGACATGGTGCCGGGCACTCAGCCCATTTCCATTCCTCCATATCGCATGGCACCAGCGGAGTTGAAAGAACTAAAGGATCAACTTCAGGAACTCCTAGATAAGGGGTTCATTCGTCTGAGTGTGTCACTGTGGGGTGCACGGTCCTATTTGTGAAGAAGAAGGATGGCACAATGAGAATGTGCATTGATTACAGGCAATTGAAAAAAGTGACAGTGAAGAGAAAGTATCCCCTGCCTCGTATTGATGATTTGTTTGACCAGCTTCAGGGGGCAAGGGTATTATCCAAGATTGATCTCCGTTCAGGCTATCACCAGCTGAAGATCAGGGATTCAAATATTATGAAATCTGCTTTCAGGACTAGATATGGGCACTATGAGTTTCTGGTTATGTCCTTTGGGCTAACTAATGCCCCAGCAGCGTTCATGCACTTGATGAACAGTGTGTTTCGGTCGTATCTGGATTTATTTGTGATTGTTTTTATTGATGACATCCTGGTGTACTCGCGTAGCCAGAAAGAGCACACACAACATTTGAGAGTGGTATTACAGAGATTGAGGGAGGAGAAACTTTATGCAAAGTTCTCCGAGTGTGAGTTTTGGCTTGGTTCTGTGGCTTTCCTGGGGCACGTGGTGTCCAGCAATGGTATACAGGTTGATCCGAAAAAGATAGAGGCGGTTCAGAGTTGGCCTAGACCGTCTTCAACCATAGAGATTCGGAGTTTCCTCGGTTTGGCGGGTTATTATCGCCGGTTTATCCAGGGTTTTTCATCTATTGCTTCGCCTTTGACCAAGTTGACGCAGAAGGGTGCACCATTTGTATGGTCGGACGATTGCGAGGAGAGCTTTTAGAAGCTCAAGACAGCTTTGACCACAACTCCAGTGTTGATTCTTCCATCAGCTTCAGGTTCTTACATTATATATTGTGATACTTCGAGAGTTAGGATCGGATGTGTGTTGATGCAGGAGGGTAGAGTTATTGCATATGCTTCTCGTCAGTTGAAGCACCATGAGAAGAACTACCTTGTACATAATTTGGAGTTGGCTGCTATAGTCTATGCTTTGAAGATTTGGAGGCACTACTTATATGGCGTATCTTGTGAGGTATTCACTGATCATCGCAGTGTTCAGCATTTGTTGAAGCAAAAGGATCTTAATTTGAGGCAGCGGAGGTGTCTGGAGTTACTCAAGGACTATGATATTACCATTCTGTATCATCCGGGGAAGGCCAATGTGGTGGCCGATGCTTTGAGCCGGAAGGCGGTTAGTATGGGTAGTTTGGCATACATTCCAGTTGGGGAGAGGCCCTTTGCAGTTGATGTCCAGGCTTTGGCCAATCAGATGGTGAGGTTAGACATTTCGGAGCCTAGTCGGGTGTCGGCTTGCGTGGTTTCTCGGTCTTCCTTGTATGACCGCATTAGAGAGCGCCGGTATGATGACCCTCATTTGCTTGTCCTTAAGGACAGGGTCCAGCATGGTGATGCTAGAGATGTGTCTATTGATGATGATGGCGTGTTGAGGATGCAGGGCCGGATTTGCGTGCCCAATGTGGATGGGCTTCGGGAGTTGATATTAGAGGAGGCCCATAGCTCGCGGTATTCCATTCATCCGGGTGCCGTGAAGATGTATCAGGATTTGAGGCAGCATTACTGGTGGAGGAGAATGAAGAAAGATATTTTGGGTTGTGTGGCTTGGTGTCTCAACTGTCAGCAGGTGAAATATGAGCATCAGAGACCGGGTGGTGTACTTCAGCGGATGGATATTCCAGAGTGGAAGTGGGAGAGGATTACTATGGATTTTATGAGTGGTCTCCCTCGGACCTCGAGGAATCTTGATTCGATTTGGGTGATTGTGGATCGGCTGACCAAGTCCACGCACTTCATTCCGGTGTGTACTACCTATTCTTCGGAGCGGCTGGCAGGGATTTTCATCTGGGAGATTGTTCAGTTGCATGGGGTCCTAGTTTCTATTATCTCAGATAGAGGTACTCAGTTCACTTCCCAGTTTTGGAGGACTTTTCAGCGGGAGTTGGGTACGCAGGTGGAGTTGAGCACAACGTTTCATCCTCAGACGGACGGGCAGTCCGAACGTACTATTCAGATATTGGAGGACATGTTGTGTGCCTGTGTTATTGATTTTGGAGGTTCTTGGGCTGAGTTCTTGCCACTTGCAGAGTTTGCCTACAACAACAGCTATCAATCCAGTATTCAGATGGCGTCGTATGAGGACTTATATGGGAGACGGTGTAGATCTCTGATTGGTTGGTTTGAGCCCGGCGAGGCTAGACTATTGAGGACAGAGTTGGTCCAGGATGCCTTAGAGAAAGTGAAAGTGATCCAGGAGAGACTTCGTACAGCTCAGTCGCGTCAGAAGAGTTATGCGGACCGGAAGGTTCGAGATGTATCTTACATGGTGGGCGAGAAGGTCTTGTTGAAAGTTTCGCCCATGAAGGGCGTTATGAGGTCTGGTAAGAAAGGGAAGTTGAGTCCGCGGTTCATTAGGCCCTTTAAGGTACTTAGGAGGATTGGGGAGGTAGCCTATATGCTTGCTTTGCCACCCAGCTTGTCGGGGGTTCATCCGGTATTCCATGTTTCCATGCTCTGGAAGTATGTTGGGGACCCGTCTCATGTGTTAGACTTCAGCACGGTTTAGTTGGATGATGATTTGACCTATGATGTGGAGCCAGTGGCTATTTTGGGCCGTCAGGTTCGGAAGTTGAGATCAAAGGATATAGCTTCGGTGAAGGTGCAGTAGAGAGGCCGGCCCGTGGAGTAGGCTACCTAAGAGACCGAGCAGGAGATGCGGAGCAGATATCCTCACCTATTTGAGACTTCAAGGAAAGTTTCTTGACCCGCTCGAGGACGAGCATTTGTTTAAGTTGGGGAGGAAGTGACGACCCGACCCGTCTTCTCATGTATTACTGCCCCGTTTTCCCCATTTTATGCTCCTTCATGTTTCATTATTGGCATTGGTACGTTAGAGTTGAATTGGATTGGTTTTGGTAGGAAATGAGACACTTAGTCTCTTTAAGGAAGGTTTGGTTTGGAAAAGTCAACCGGACATTGACTTATGAGTTAGAGGACTCGGATGGGATTTCCGGTGATTCGGTTAGCTTCGGGAGATGATTTGTGACTTAGGAGTGCGATCAGAATTGATTTTTGGAGGTCCGGTGTAGAATTAGGCTTGAATTGGCGAAGTTAGCATTTCGGCAAATTCCGGTTGGTAGGTGAGATTTTGATCCGAGGGTCGGAATGGAATTTCGAGAGTTGTTGTAGCTTCGCTAGGTGATTTGGGATGTGTGCGCAAAATTTCAGGTCATTCGGAGGTGTTTTGGTCGGGTTTTTGATCAAATGCGTATTTCGGAAGTTTTTAAGAAACTTAGGCTTGAATCCGATGTGATTTAATGGTTTTAGCGTTGTTTGATGCGTTTCGATGATTGGAAAAAGTTTGAACGAAGTTTTAGGATGTGTTGGTGCTTTTGGTTGAAGCCTCGAGGGCCTCGGGGTGATTTCGGGTGGCTATCGGAAGGAAATTTGAAGTTGGAATTGCAGGTTTTTGGCTGCAGCAGGTATTTTCGCATCTGCGGAAAGGAAACCGCAGATGCGGTTGCACGGAAGCAGAGTCAGGTATCGCAGGTGCGAAAAGGATGATGTCGAGCAATTTTTGCAGAAGCGGAAATTTATCCGCATAAGCGGAAATTTATCCGCATAAGCGGAAGTTTTACCGCAGAAGCGGTTTTGGGCATTTTATTGGGAATTCGCAGAAGCGGAAGGGCGGACCGCAGAAGCGGTACCGCTGGTGCGAAAGTGGAGCCGCATAAGCAGTTTTTGGAATTTTAAAGAGGATCCGCAGAAGCGGGGAGAAGGCCGCAGAAGCGGTCCTGCATAAGCGGAAGCGGGACCGTAGAAGCGAAAACTGGCCAGGACAGAAGGGTTTTTATTGAATATTTCATTCGCGAGCTTGGGATATTTTCCACCATGGTTGGGCGACCTTGAGAGCTTTTGGCGAGAATTAAAGAGAGTTTAGACTGGGAATCGATTGGAGGTAAGTCACTTGGCCTAAATACATGAGATCATGATAAATCTAACATGGAAATTGGTTGGAATTCATCAAAAGGGGGTAAAGCTAGGGCTTGAAAATTGGTAATTTAAAAATGGAATTTGAAGGGTCAAATGGACTCCGATTTTGGTAAATTTGATATGTATAGACTCGTGGCGAGACGAGGAATCCGGTGATGTAAATTTTATAATTTTTCGAGAAGTGGGACCGGGGCTCGGGTTTTGCCAACTTCGTGATTTTTGATGTTTTTCGAGTCTTTTCGATTGGGTTATGTTTCCTTAGCCTATTGTGACGTATTCTTTGTGATTTTGATCAGATTCGACGCGCGAGGAGGTCGATTCGAGGGGAAAAGGCATAGAGAGCTAGACTTGTGGCCGGCTTGAGGTGAGTAATAGATGTAAATGATGATCTGAGGGTTTGAAACCCCAGAATATCGCATTGTAACACTATATTGAGGTGAGACATGTGCTCTATGACGAGTGTGGGGTCGTTTGTGATTGGGGATTGTGAATTAGTCCGTCCCGAGTGGTATTTATAATGTGGTTTCGACTAAGACTTGTTTGATAATCATCCTACTTGGATTTTTGATACATTTGGGCTTTGTGCCGATTATTTGAATCCTTCAGGGATTACTATCACTGTTTTTCACATTATTTGACATGTTAATGGATTTCAGTCCTAAGTACAAATACTGTTTTGAAATACTCAGCCATTTTCTAAGATTTGAAAACTAAAACTCTATTTTATTGACATCCTGAGTTGAGAACTATTATTTTGATATTGCCCGTGTGGCTTGTGTGAATTCCTGGACTGAACATGGATCGGGCTGTGTGCCGCAGCGCAGTGGTATTATATGGATATTGGTGCCACGAGATGGCTTGATTATTTGCGCTTGGGCTGTAGGAGCCCCTCCGGAGTCTGTACACACCCCCAATGAGCGTCGTCGACGTTAAACGGATCGGGCTGCATGCCGCAGCAGGTACTAGAATGTACCGTTCTATGTGTTGCATTGCATTCATGCATCATTACTTATCTGCTTCACAGGCTGAGTGAGGACTATCTAGCAGGACAGCAGTATCAGAGAGCATTGAGGTAGCTGCATGGCGTTCGCAGCCTTGATCTCTCCCTCCTATCTATACTCTTTATTTCCGCACTTTCTTAGACAGACTTGTATTAGGTGGATACTCTGTATTAGAGGCTCATGTTCGTGACACCGGGTCCTAGTTGGGGGTTATGTTACAGTATTTTGTTAACTTTCCGTTCATTTCACTGTTATTTCCAGGATTTTGTTAAAACAGTTTAGAAATTATTAACTGTGCTTGCCACTAATGATCTGTTTAAGTAGGGAATATTGTTGAAAGGTTGAGCTTGCCTAGCAGTGTGTTGGGCGCCATCACGACTGGGGGTTGGGTCGTGACAACCCCGCTCGCGAATCATACATACGACGCGGGCGCACAACTAATATGAGCTTCCTTCAGAAAAATAGGAAACAGAACACAATAAACAGATATGGGGAACTGTACGGAATATCACGTTGTTGCAGCGCGCAACCCGATCCAAACAACATAACCATGGCGGCGTGCCACCCAATCCAAATAACATACCCATGGCGGCGTACCAACCGTTCCATATGTAGAACTCACATAAGGAGATATACACCGAGCTAAATTGCTCATTACAACAAGATATCGAATTTTGTCACAAGCACGCTAAGTGTATAATGCCATCCCTGAGGAGACATATAGCGCTATAGGCTACAAAACTCAAGCATAACTGGGTGCGATGTACAATCTGAATCTCGAGAGACATTTTGCTCATAATACATCATTTCCACGCTGATCCTCAACACATAAATAATTTATCAAGCCGTCTCACAACTCACACGACGCAACATATCACTACATGAAATATCTGACAATGAAATAACACCCTGACTACTCCATAAGGAGCGTATTACTAAAATGAACACATTTGGCATGATATAGAGCCCATATCCACATTTAAATCTAGCTACAAACCTCAAGCCGATTCTGATCGTACCAAACTAGGCCAATGACCCTTCAAAGGTCCATACTAACTTCCCTTTTTTTTCATAACACACAAGAACAATCATCACAACAAGAGTAATCCTCCGCAGTCCACAACCCAATAAACTGAGTGCCCTCCAGGGATATATTCTCAAATCAACAATATTATCACAACCTTCATACTTGGTTTAAGTTTTTAATCAATCTAGTGACTACCTGCCACACTTATACAATTTTCTTGTGGGACACGCTCCCATAACTTACCATAACGATTAACTGGGTCCTACCTCCAAACCACCGACCGCACTAACGCTGAAAAGTGATTAAGAATCATTAACCAGGATGCAAAGCCTTTTTCACAAAACACCGATCTCAGGTGACGCTGAAGACAATACCAACTTACCTTAAACACCGAAACTCATTTCCTGCACATCCGAGATTGTGACATCCTTGTCCATACCGAGCTCTTACCTTGATCTTTACTTCAAATTCTATACCACTCACTGCACCTAACATGCCAATATACGATAGAACACGCTTTTCATCATAGCTTCGGAACCACTATCGGGCTAACACTTCATCATATAAAAGCTTTTCACTTAACTCACTTCAGGATAACCATAGCAACACACAGGTGAATTCTCATAACCGTAGAAAACAAAAATCTCTAAGTAGTGGTCTAAGCCACCATAGCCCTTTCCGGGGCCCACCTCCACGTATCAGGTCATAATAGTCGAATACTTTCTGACTACCACCAACTACGGCGGTCGATAAGCCTCACACGCACCGCCACAATTCACTTGCATAACTTGATCGCGCTGAAGGAACTGATTGTTACCAGCAACATGCCAATTAAAATATGGCTAACCAGCCTATCTTCTTTCGATTCACCCCAATTACCTTAGAATTAATACTAATTCCATCCAACACATAACATACTCCATCTACACTCATCTCGAGTGAACTCGAATCACGAGACCATGCTGTCTCAAATACCACGAACTGTTTCATATCTCTCAAGTGCTATACCGTAAGTTAACATATCATAGAACATTCTGGGCACCTTCTCATAAGCTGTTGCAAAGCTTTATTCTTAACTGTACTTATAGGCTCGAAATCATTAGGTACCACACTTTATCTTTTGAGTTCCATTAGGACCATTGCTGAGAGCCGCCCGCTCTGACTTGGACCGACTATAATCAACTCTATGATTCTTCCAACACAAGCATACCCCCTCGACGGAGCACCCGACAGAATCACTCCCTAAATCTGAACATGGGCCAATAAGGCCAACGATAGCATACCTTTAATAATTTATTTGCTCAAACCACCACTTATGTTCTTTTCCCGTAGCTGAAATAGCCCATCGATATGCTAATAGCCAAAAATCTCACAAGTAGTTAACCATACAATCCAATCATAAGCGGTGGGACTCTCCCACTTAGCTTGAAGCCATTATTTCGCAACTCAGGAGTTTACCAAGATTCCCTAGCTTTCATCGACATAACCTTGCGCGATCAATCGCATAAATTCTCGGATTCCTTCCGCAAAGCCCCATCATTTTATACTCTGATTCACCCACTGCATTCGCACGACGAACTCTTTGCTACATAGCCGATAAAACTCTTTGCAGAAGCCTCGCCAATCACGTGACTGCTAACCTGCTCACTCGGGTAACCCACCTACAGAAGGCTCTCCCCGACATCTTTCAACACTGCTGCACAGGGTACAATCATTACGACATCAATGACCCATCCTGAGTCTGAGCTCACTCTCCAACTGCACAGGTCCATTTACCCCTCGTGGACATCATTTAAGTGTGCGACAATATCCTTTCAATTCAAAGTCATGCTACATCCTTCTTCATTTAAGCGGCTCCTTTCCGCTATATTAAATCTCCGACCGCACAAGAATCCCTACTTCAAATTAGATCCGTAGACCCCAAATAACCAAGCACCAATATTCTCAAATCGTTCCAGACTCTCCTTAAGGCGCATAGTCATCTTGTTACCAAGCCCCTACGCAGCTCCGCTGCTCTCCCACTTTGGGCAAACTCACTTCTTTAATCAACTGCTCGGCCCTCGTTCCTTAAGCCTGGCCCTTTAGAAGTTTAAAACTCCGCCTGACACTTCCCACATGTCCTTCTCATCTTTTGCTGCTCAGTCGTTGCCTCAATAAAATTTATATTCGTAGAACTTGAATCCGCACTTTGCTTCTAACTCCAAACTTTTCCGAAGGTCATCTTCGTCGAACAGCCAACATTAGAAATACCGATTCAATCCTGAACCATCGAACCCTGTGATGTTTTACGGTTGCACCTCCGATACTATTTCACAGCAACTTGCCCCAAAGGCGAATTGTAGAAGATCATAACACCAACAAACTTAGTACGTTCAATTAGGACAACGATATCCCATCATAGAAGAAAACTCTACAACGCTTGCAATTACCAAGTCTCACTACTTCCACTAGCCCATATCTGACCACCCTTAGTTCGATTGTCTTTCCCCTCCCGGGAATAAAATACTGAATCTCCTGATCATGCAGTGAGTAAACTTCCCTTCAAGTTATTCACTGCCCCGACGCGTAGGCAGTCATCCTACCATCATATCGCTACTGCGCAACATTCGTTCATAAGTATCATGGCAACTTGTGCCTAACCTCAGAGCTCTCAAAAGCACCGCTGCTGAGCCGAAATAGTAGAATATCCTTCTACAAGGCGACGATAATAACTCAAATAACCCCGCAGGGAGAAACACCCGCACCATATTTGTAGTGCTATTAAAATTCTTCAACTCTCGATTTATAACAAGCGCTTCGCGTCGCCTAGGATTGAGTAGGAAGAAGACAAAGTCGTAAGACTCACATGAATCAAATCGCATGATAAGGAATCAAGAAGGGAAGTACTCCTAACAGTCCTGCAGCCTCCCGAGGATAAGTACAGACGTCTCCGTACTGATCCGCGAGACTCTACTAGACTTCCTCATGATTCGTGAGACCCTAGGAACCTAGTGCTTTGATCCCATGTTGTCACAACCCAAAATCCACTAAGGGTCGTGGTGGCGCCGGACCCTGATGTTAGGCAAGCCAACCAGATTACTTAATCAAAATCTCGTTTTATTACTTTTGTAAATCTAGGATTTTCCTTCAAATTTAGCAATTAAAAAAATATAGTCTCAAATCAAATTTAAGTGATAAGCAGTTAATACAATACTTCAAACCATCCCAGAACCCGGTGTCACAAGTGCATGAGCATCTCCTAACAAGAAAATAAAATACAACATCCGTCCGAAATACAGTGGACCGAAAAATAAATACAATATACTGAAAGGGACTACACTAGCTATGGGTCGCCTAGCATAATGCAACTCTCCTAGTCCCAGAATCATCCGCGCTGCTACGCTCAGTAGGCTGCTAGGGGTACATAGACCTGTGCAACAAAAATGCACAGAATTGTAGTATGAGTACGTAAATAACGTGTACTCAATGAGTATCCCGCCTAATCTCAAAGAAGTAGAGACGAGATGGTCAACTTCGACACTTATTAGGGGTCAATTAACAACATTATAGAAATGTGAGGAGGAATCATGGATTTATATAGTAGTTCTAATTCACGAAGCCGGAAAACAGGTAAACACCTTCAACAAATAATCACAGGCTTTCAAGGTTTATTCTTTATTATCTTATCAATTTATATCAAGCCACGAAGGGAAAATTGCACGTTTAAAAATCTTCAAGTGAAAAATAACATGCGCAAATCACACCGAGGCGACGACCCGATCCAACAGAAATGTAAACTGTGCATTGCCTAGGGTCGAACGGCCCGAACCATAGATGCATCTATTTAATCTGCCGAGGCGTTCGGCCCGTTTCATAAATAAACACATACCCTGCTCGCGAATCATGCATGCGACGCAGGTACACATAGAAATACATGCTCAATCAGTCAATTAGGAACTTATTGGGGATATTTATCCAAATAAGACGATTTCTCTTTTTAACAATTTAGAAAAAAAATGATGTTTAATCTTTTTTTTTTAAATTCATTTACTAATCCAAGGTGATTTAAGCAATTCAAGCTATAAATGGGTTCATAAATAATCCTAGTATAATCATATTTTTGGGTCCTAACTACCCGGACAATAGCATAATAGTAGCTACGCACGGACTCCCGTCACCTCGTGCGTACGTAGCCCCCACAAATAGGAGCACATAATCAGTTATTACACCTNACACGCCCTTCCGAAGACTCTAATTGACGCACCACGCTCCAAAACTAGCCAATGGTTACGCAAATCCATCAATATATGCTCGAATATTCATTACAATCTAATTTATAGCAATTCCTAACTCCGATCGAAAAGTTGACCAAAATGCCCTCGGGCCCACGTGCCCGAATTCCGAAATTTTTTGAAGATAAAGATTACTCATGACCTTAGGAACTCAAATATATAATTTTCACTAAATACCATACTCAATATAGTGGCTAAATTCCAAGAATAAAATTTCTAGGTCTTTCTACCAAAACCCCAAAATTTTCTACAATTTTCATGCCCAAATTCATGTATAAACCTTGTATTTAACTCAAAGCTAGCATAAATTACTTACCTCATAACAAGTGACGAAAATGGCGCCTCAAAGCTGCTCCCCATCGACTCAAATGGAAGAAAAATGGGGTTGAAATGAACTCAACCCCAAATTTTAAAGACCTCACTGCTCCAGATATTTCCGCTTATGTGGTTCCGCTTATGCGGTCAAAACGCCACTTCTGCGGCTCCTTCCCAAGCCGCCCAGCCTCCGCTTCTGCGCTTCCTTTTTTGCAGGTGCAGTCCCGCATCTGAGGCTCCCTGACCGCATCTACGGTCCCAGCTTTCCTCACCAAAATCTGCATCTACGGTCTTCCTGGCCGCTTCTGCGTCTCCGCACCTGCGGCCAAAACTTCGCAGGTGCGGAAATACCAGATACCAGCTGCTTCAGCTTTTCTTCAACTCCAAAATCGATCCGTTGACCACCCGAAATCCACCCGAGCCCCCCGGGACTTCAACCAAACCTACCAACCAATCCCAAAACACGTTATGGACTTTCTCGAGGCCTCAAATCATATCAAACGCTAAAACCATGAATTACACCCCGATTCAAGCTTTATGAACTTTGAACTTTCCAACTTCTACTTCCGATGTTTAAACCTATCAAATCATGTCCGATTGACCTCAAATTTTGCACACAAGTCATATTTGACATTACGGACCTACTCCAACTTCCGGAATCGGATTCCGAACCAGATATCAAAAAGTCCACTTCCGGTCAAACTTCTCGAAAACCTTCAAATTTCTACCTTTAGCCAAATGGCTTCAAAATGACCTACGGACCCCCGAATTCACTTCCGATCGCGCTCCCAATTCCAGAATCGCCATACGGAGCTACTCCCAGTCTCGGAACCCCAAACGGACATATATAACACTGAAATGCACTTCAAGCCAAACTTAAGAAATTTCTTCCAAAATGCTAACTTCCAGAATAGGCATCGAAACGCTCCCGGGTTATCCAAAACCCAATCCGGGCATACGCTCATGTCCGAAATCATCATGCGAACCTGCCGGAACCTTCAGTGATTCCAAGGTCATTTACTCAAAATTCCAGTCCTAGATCATTCTTTCAACTTTAAGCTTCCGAAACAAGAATTCTCCTTCCAAATCAACTCTGGACTTCCCGAAATTCAATTCCGTCCATACGTACAAGTCACAATACCTGAAATGAAGCTGCTCATGGCCTCAGACTGCTGAATGACGCGCTAGGGCCCAAAACAACCGGTCGGATCGTTACACTATATATACATATTTTTTGTTCTTTGAATCATACAAATGTTAAATTAGTTTATTGCTATTATATAACATTGCATATCTTGTCTTAAAATCGCCAAGTAATTTTTTTTTGACACCATACTTGGATTAACCTCAATGCAAATTACTCAAATTGCATTTAAAATCAAATTCGAATATCATAGCATTTTATTAGTAATAGATATTTTTGAAAAATGACACATAATGTAAGTTAAAAAAAATAATACTCTAGGATATTCTTATCTTATAATCTATGTATTTGAGTTGAAAAAAATAATATATGAAATCGATGAGATCAACTTCCAAATTTTTATACTCAATAAAGATGAAATAGAAGAAGAAATGTGTCACGACCCAAACCCCGCTCAGTCGTGATGGCGCCTCTCGTGAAGACAAGGCCAGCCAGTCATGTCACAAGTCACGAGCATCTATTAGAGTGTGAATACAGTTCTACAAGGCCTAAAAATACACGGAACATGAATAATGAACAAAAGAGAGAGAAACGGTGATGCGAACGCTGACAATCACCTCGCTAAACTCCTATAGCTCAGCCTCCAATCAGCCAAAACCCGCTACCAGGTGAATAAATACATGCATCTACACACGAAGTGCAGGGAGTAAAGTGAGTACTCCAACTCAGTGAGTAATAAGGGTAAATAACAACTGAGTAGTAAGAAATCACGTAGAGCAAACAATATGCTGTATAGAAGTAGTGTACAATACTTTGAGAAAACAGTGAAACTGTGAAATCTTTAGAAATATCTTGGCTCAGTTTAAATCTCTTTTGAAAATGATCTTTTCAACAGTTACGAAATGATTTCAAAATAGTTAGTGCCGATAAGCACAGAAAATCCGCCCCTCGGGCACAAATACCACAATATATCAGGTAAAAAGGCAAGTAAGTATGCAAGATGAGAAAAATAAAAGTTTGCCCCTCGGGCAATATCTCAAAATAGTACCAGCCCCTCGGGCTCACTCTCAGAATACTCTCAGCCCCTCTGGCACTTTTCTCTCAGATCACTCTCAGAATAGTATCATATAGTAACTGCTGCGGCATGCAAACCGATCCACATCTCGTTGCGGCGTGCAGCCCGATCCATATATCTCGTTGCGCCGTTCAGCCCGAGCTATATATCATCGAAGGCGCTCACTGGGGGTGTGCAGACTCCGGGAGGGGCTCCTTACGACCCAAGCGCAATATCAAGCCACCTCGTGGCATCATCACTCGGCACTTGGCACACGGCCTCACATCACTCAAGCCACCTCATAGCATATAAAGTATCTCAGGCCCTCGGCCTTATATCACTCAGCATATCCTCACGTATGGCCCTCGGCCTCACTCAGTCCGAAAATCATCACAAACCCCTCGGGCATTTGTAAAATAATAGTTCTCAGCCCTAAATATCATTTAGAAATATCATTTAAGTTTCAAATCTGAGTAAAAGTGGATAAGTTTGTGAAATAATAGATATCAACAGGACTGAGTTCATGTATAAGTCAAAACAATGAGGAAAACAGTGATACAAACTCCCCGAAGGGTTCAAATAATTGGCACGAAGCCCAAATATGACAGTCAGCCTAAATTATGATGATAGCAAATAAGTTTCAATCAAATACGCGGTAAAATAATCAATTGGGATGGACCAACTCACAATCCCCAGTAGAAAAAGACCCCACGCTCATAATCAAGCGCGTGTCTCGCCTCAATATAGCACTACGATGTGAAATCCGGGGTTTCAAACCCTCAGGATATCATTTACAATCATTACTAACCTCAAACCGGCGAAATCTCTAGCTTGCGACACCTTTTCTCCTTAAATCGGCCTCCACGCGCGTCGAATCTACCCAAAATCAGAGCGAATACATTACAACATGCTAAGGGAATAAAGCCCAAGCGAAAACAATCAATTACGGGCACAAATCCCGAAATTACCAAAACCCGAGCCTCGGGCCCACTTCTCGAAACTCAAAAAATTTCACATCATTAGATTCCGTATCTTCCCACGAGTTCATACATATCAAAAGTTCTCAATTCCGACCTCAAATGGTCCTTCAAATCCCAATTCAAAAGTCCAATTTCTCAAGCCCTAGTTCTTCAATTTTAGGCTTAGTTTTCATGATTTTCTAGGTGGATTTCATAATATAATCAAGTTTTAAGACCAAGATTCTTACCTCAAGTCGATTCCTCTTGAATCCCTCTTTCATCTCCTCCAAAAATCTCAAAAAACGAGCAGCCATGGGTGAAAATAGACACAAAATCACGGATAAGGTGACTTAAAAACATTATGCCCATCTCTCCAAATCCTTTTTCGCGATCGCGACCAAGGCCACGCGATCGCGAAGCACAAAATTCCAAGGCTTCAAAAATACTCAATGCGAACGCGATGGTCCCTCCACGAACGCGATGCTCTTTTTCCCAAACTTAAGCGAACGCAGACCAGCCTATGCGAACGCGGAGAACAAATCCCCTGGGTCCCGAAATCCTTATACACAACCTATCACTGCAAACGCAAAGAGAAAACCTGGGCCAACGCAAATTCCCTCTACGCGATCGCGAGGGACTTCACGCTATCACGAAGGCCATTTCTTTGCAACAGCTGAGATGAAAATCTGAAACTCTAAAATGCCAAAAATGGTCCGATTGACCATCCGAAACTCACCCGAGGCCCCCGGGACCTCAACCAAAAACACCAACACACCCTAAAACCTCATTCAAACTTGTTCCAATCATTAAAACACCTCAAACAACATCAAATTACTCGAAATTCATCGAATTCGAGCCTAAGTTTCCAAAAACTTTTGAAATACACTTTCGATCAAAAACCCAGCCAAACCACGTCCGAATGACCTGAAATTTTACACACACATCCCAAATCACATAATGAAGCTACCGCAACTCTCGGAATTCTATTCCAACCCTCAGATTAATATCTCACCTATCAACCGGAATTCGCCAAAGTACTAACTTCGCCAATTCAAGCCTAATTCTACGCCGGACCTCCGAAACCAATTCTAATCACGCTCCCAAGTCATAAATCACCCAACGAAGCTAACCAAATCATAAAAACTCCGATCCGAGCTTATATACAAATAAGTCAACTCTTGGTCAAACCTTTCAAATTCAAAACTTTCAACTGAGATTCTTCTTTCAAATTCATTCTGATTTTCCTGAAAACCAAAACCAACGATCTACATCAGTCATAACATATCATACGGGGCAAGTCATGCCCGAGAACTGGCGATCAGAGTGCAAAAGCTCAAAACGACCGGTCGGGTCGTTACATCCTCCCCCACTTAAACACGCGTTCATCCTCGAACGTACCTAGAGTTGTTCTAGAAGCCAACAAATAGCTGAATAAACTTACCAAGCATATACCCTAGGGTGATCCTACGTCACCCTATCCCATATAGGTCCGATAACACATAGAAACTTAAATTACGCAACCCAATCTAGCCCGTGAATCATAGAACCACATTTTCACTTCTGAAACCATCAATACGATCAAAACCTCACACCTATACAATCTAGCCCGAACTAGCTCTAGCAGCCCATGCCTGCAACCTCAGGTGCAATTATACGATATACCACATAACTCAAACACATGTAGCGATAACTTCCATTCACAGCGGTTGTCCACAACAACCAATTACTGATAGAAAACCACTTATCAGCTAAAGTCTCATTCCAACACTTTCATATACTGCCAACGATCAATGAAACACGTAATAACCATAACCATTTCTCAGATCAACCATTCATGAAGCCATTTCTTCTCTGGCAATTACCATAGCAAATTTTCGAGCTGAACCTTGATATTAACCTTCCAACGTGCTAAAATTGAATCTAATCGTATTCATTAATGATCCCAACGATCTCCTCTAATCCGACACACCACTCTGGTGACATGACACATCATGAGAGGCCTAAGCCACAACTAGCATAATACGCGCACCACTAAGCAACAGTCCGAACATACTCAATCATGAAAACGACTCAAATGAAAGAGTTGTACCTCGAGCTCACCAATACCACCACAACACAAGGCTGAGAACCCGTCTCACATCATAGAATAAAACACACGAATCTAACCTGCAAGGTCATATTTCCACGTAGCTTCACCGCAATGTGCGATCCTATCCAAACACTGCTCTAC
Source organism: Nicotiana glauca (assembly GCA_026770625.1). Lineage (NCBI taxonomy): Eukaryota > Viridiplantae > Streptophyta > Magnoliopsida > Solanales > Solanaceae > Nicotiana > Nicotiana glauca. Next base: position 35,484 of record MU732063.1, read on the forward strand.
ATGAGACACCTCAAGTCATTATGCTCGAAATTGACAACCATGCACAATTTGATGTCGGAAATCGAAACAAATCATTACACCCACGGTGAAACAACTAACACATACCATGCAACCCGATAGAACATAACCAATATGCCATTCACCGAGCAACTCCCAATTACTCTTCCCGCTCAACTTCCACTACGAACCCCAACAGAACCGCACCATATATGCCCATAAACAACAAATCATAACGTCTCGCAACATAGAAGGCAACTCATAGAACTCCCAGTTTACCAACAGGCTCAATAACAATCGAATCCACATATCCCTCAACCATACAATTCGGAGCCAACCAAGCCAACTCAAGCTAGGACACGCATCCACATTGGCCTACCAATGAACTCTTTATTAAGGAAATCCTGAAGCTTTCCTCATAACTCCTTAACTTTATCGGTGCCCTACGATACGGTGCCCGACACCAAATCAATACTGAAATCAACAACCTTGTCTGGCGACATGCCCGACCATAAGAAACACATCCAAAAAGTCCCTCAACACCGGAACTGAATCAATGATAGCAACCTCTGCACTGACATCCCTCACGAAGGCCCAATCAAGAAAGGCAATCCTTCCCAACCGTTCGCTGGGTCTTCGAATTATAAACCTCTCTACTAGAACATAATCCAACACACCTCGCCACTCAACCCGTGGCACTTCCGGCATAGCCCATAGCACAACAGTCCTGAATAACCCAACACGGAGACAACCAGTCTGAACCCCACATCACATCCGAATCTAACATACCACATCATAGCCTGAATATGAGAACTTCCATTTCCACATCCACATAGCACATGAATCATCGTATCTGATCCCAATTTAGCCGTACGAACACATGACACACCTTTAATACCCAATCATTCCACGATAGATACTCTAAAATTTCCCTGTGCCACCAAGCAAACCCGAATATCACCAGTCGATCTAACAAGAAAATGACGCAATACTACCGAAGTACCATCAACCTAATCACATTGCCCTTTTTGAGACTTATACTCTCGTCAAATCACTTCCAATTGGAACTACCTTTTCCTTAGTTAACTGAGGCTACCTGCTACCTACGAGTTTCATAAACTTTCTTTTAGGACTGAACTGTAACTTAACACATGCAAATCGCGATCCTCCAAAACATACCGCATATACCATACCATCCTAGGGTAACATGAGAACTTCATCTCCCTCCTGAACCATAGACATCTACGTACTCAACTAGTCAAGAGATTTCCATTGGTCCCATCTAGACGAAAAATCACCATACATCCCATGCTCCGCATGCCCATAGAAAATATACGTCTCCAACTCACGGTAAAACCCAACAAAAACTCTCCCAATTCCATTTGCACAAATTAACTGTCATGACTGAATCCTTCTAACTAGACCAAGCTAAGCAATCCATTAAAACCCAAGAGCATTGCTGAAAAAATACTTGTACGAACTCACTATCTCGAACACATATAAAGAATTAATCATATCCTTACCATGCCGATCCGGTCTACTATCAAGCTACTCCATCTATCTAAATTTCTTCTGATTCATCTTCAACTTAATATTTCCCCTTACTGTAGCACCACAATTCCTCAACCCAGGCTTACCACACAAGACCGAAGCATAAAACCACACTGTCCGAAACCCATAAACCGCTGAATACTCCCTTAAATATTCCCTGAAACACCATATTCCAGAATACTTTACTCTGCAGAACTTCTTGCGAATCTAAATCCGTTACCTTTGCTTTCCTGATACTGATACATAGAATCCCATAATTAACATAGAAACACCTCAAATCTGGACCTCTTCCAATAAAAACACAGTTTCTAGCCACACATGCAACTTTAAAATATCCGATTGTTCTCTGTAGAATATTGAACATATTAGAGCCATCCTCGCAAGTCATTCACTCTTATTCAAACCGCAATTTACCTGACCTAACGAACAGAACCAACTGTGCCTCATTGGTACTCCGATACCGCAGAATGAAATCATCATCCCAATACAACCAAGAAACTTCCTCCTCTATGCACCGAGCATTCTTTACCAACAACAACTCTAGACATTCCATGAATTCTCATACCTTATGAAGCATAATATAACCCTTGTCAACATTTTCCTTTACTCTAGCCATAGCTAACTCACTCACACGCCCCAAACTGGAACCAACATAACACCTAACTGTGCAATCAACTACTCACAACAGACTCCCCCACTTGGCTCAAAGCCATAGATCAAGATACACACAATAACTCATAACACTTTTACTCTATTGATGCCACAATACCATAGTGAGATTAAACTCAGATCATTCATAAGTTTGCGAAAACATAGATCATCTAGTACTGCAAATCTTCTGCAAATCTCGCATTCATACCCGCAACAGTTAGGCCCACTCTCTTAAGCGAGCCGAAATTTCAAATTTCAACACGTACCCTCCAATTACACATGAGATCTTCTAATATACACATAAGGATCACTTCCCTTCATAACACTCCGCAAGAGATAACCCACCTGATTTGCCTCAATATAACATTTCTGTATACCTTCCACCGTCATACACATTACACAGCCACTTAGTCTTCCTGAGTCTGAACTCATACCTCAACATGAAATTTACTTTACCCCCAACTAGGAGACATGAAAAGATTCTTAACGCTCCCATAACTTGGAGCTACACATCCAATCATAATGGAAATCATACACTTAGTAGCTCATCTATCATCCGGCAGACCTTCCTCGTCACTTCCAAGTTACATAGATACATCTCGCAATACTAACATACTCATCACATGTCTAACTAGCTATTACTTCTACTAATAGGGACAATACCGAACATACAAGTTCAAAACACTTACTCGCACAATCAGCACCTCGATGCTCAAGCCACAGGCAAAGATCCGGCCTCAAGTCCTCCAGACTGGCCCAATTTTAACTCACAAAGATCACATCTCGCCCCTTGATCGGGGAATCATAAGCCATCAAGGCACTTCTGATACTGAGCGCTCATGCGCGCATACGAACGCGTGGAAGGAATTTCAAGAGTTACTTTTAGAGCTGAATCAAGGACGCACGATAAGAATTCAAGAGTGCGAAGTTTTCCTAAATGTTCTGCAGCCTCTCGAGAATAAATACAGACGTCTCCGTACCGATCCACGAGACTCTACTAAACATGCCCATGACTCGTGAGACCTATGTAACCTAGGCTCTGATACCAACTTGTCACTACCCAAACCCTGCTCCGGTCGTGATGGCGCCTCTCGTGAAGACAAGGCCAGCCATACCATTACCGAACACCTCTTTTAAGCAATTAAACAGTTCATAAGTAGTTTAAATATGTTTTAACGATATAAATTAGCGGAAGTACAACCCAACACAGCCCTAATCGAGGTGTCACAAGTCACGAGCATCTATTAGAGTGTGAATACAGTTCTACAAGGCCTAAAAATGCATGGAACAGGAATAATGAACAAAAGAGAGAGAAGCGACGCTGCGAACACTGGCAGTCACATCGCTAAACTCCTATAGCTCAGCCTCTAATAAGCCAAAACCCACTACCAGGTGAATAAATACCTGCATCTGCACACGAGATGCAGGGAGTAAAGTGAGTACTCCAACTCAGTGAGTAATAAGGGTAATTAACAACTGAGTAGTAAGAAATCACGTAGAGCAACCAACACGCTGTATAGAAGCAGTGTACAATCCTTTGAGAAAACAGTGAAACTGTGAAATCTTTAGAAATATCTTGGCTCAGTTTAAATCTCTTTTGAAAATGATCTTTTCAACAGTTACGAAATGATTGCAAAACAGTTAGTGCCGATAAGCACAGAAAATCCGCCCTTCGGGCACAAAGACCATAGTATATCAGGTAAAAAGGCAAGTAAGTATGCAAGATGAGCAAAATAAAAGTTTGCCCCTCGGGCAATATCTCAAAATAGTACCAGGCCCTCGGGCTCACTCTCAGAACACTCTCAGCCCCTCAGGCATTTTTCTCTCAGATCACTCTCAGAACAGTATCATATAATAACTGCTGCGGCGTGCAGCCCGATCCACATCTCGTTGCGGCGTGCACTCCGATCCATATATCTTGCTGCGGTGTGCAACTCGATCCATATATCATCGACGACGCTCAATGGGGGTGTGCAGACTCCGGGAGGGGCCCCTTACAGCCCAAGCGCAATATCAAGCCACCTCGTGGCATCATCACTCGACACTCAGCCTCACATCACTCAAGCCACCTCGTGGCATATAAAGTATCTCAAGCCCTCAGCCGCATATCACTTAGCATATCCTCACGTATGGCCCTCGGCCTCACTCAGTCCGAAAATTATCATAAGCCCCTCGGGCATTTGTAAAACAGTAGTTCTCAGCCAAAAATATCATTTAGAAATATCATTTAAGTTTCAAATCTGAGTAAAAGTGGCTGAGTTTGTCAAACAATAGATATCAACAGGACTGAGTTCATGAATAAGTCAAAATAGTGAGGAAAACAATGATAAAAACTCTCTAAAGGATTCAAATAACTGGCACGAAGCCCAAATAAGGCAGTCAGCCCAAATCATGATGATAGCAAATAAGTCTCAGTCAAATACGCGGCAAAATCATCAATCGGGACGGACCAACTCACAATACCCAGTAGAAAATGACCCCACGCACATCATCAAGCACGTGTTTCGCCTCAATATAGCACTACGATGTGCAATTCGGGGTTTCAAACCCTCAGGATATCATTTACAATCATTACTCACCTCGAACCAACGAAATCTCTAGCTTGCGACGCCTTTGCTCCTTAAATCGGCCTCCACGTGCGTCGAATCTACCCAAAATTAGAGCGAATACATCACAACATGCTAAGGGAACAAAGCCCAAGCGAAAACAATCAATTACGGGCATAAATCCCAAAATTACCAAAACTCGAGCCCCGAGCCCACTTCTCGAAACTCAGAAATTTTCACACCATTAGATTCCTTATCTTCCCACGAGTTCATACATATCAAAAGTTCTCAATTCTGACCTCAAATGGTCCTTCAAATCCCAATTCAAAGGTCCAATTTCTCAAGCCCTAGTTCCGCAATTTTAGGCTTAGTTTCCATGAATTTCTAGGTGGATTTCATAATATAATCAAGTTTTAAGACCAAGATTCTTACCTCAAGTCGATTCCTCTTGAATCCCTCTTTCATCTCCTCCAAAAATCTCCAAAAACGAGCAGCCATGGGTGAGAATAGACCCAAAATCGCGGACAAGGTGACTTAAAAACATTCTGCCCATCTCTCCAAATCCTTCTTTGCGATCGCAACCAAGGCCACGCGCTCGCGAAGCACAAAATTCCAAGGCTTCAAAAATACTTAATGCGAACGCGATGGTCCCTCCACGAATGCGATGCTCTTTTTTCCCAAACTTACGCGAACACAGACCAGCCTATGCGAACGTGGAGAACAAGCCCCCTAGGTCCCCAAATCCTTATACGCGAACGCGTACACACCACCGCGATCGCGAAACTTCCACCTCCAAAACTACGCGAATGCGAACCTATCACTGCGAACGCGAAGATCAAACCTGGGCCAACGCAAATTCCCTCTACGCGATTGCGAGGGACTTCACGCGATCGCGAAGTCCATTTCTTCTGCAACAGCTGAGATGAAAATCTGAAACTCCAAAATGCCAAAAAATGGTCCGATTGACCATCCGAAACTCACTCGAGGCCCCCGAGACCTCAACCAAAAACACCAACACGCCCTAAAACCTCATTCAAACTTGTTCCAATCATTAAAACACCTCAAACAACATCAAATTACTCGAAATTTATCGAATTCGAGCCTAAGTTTCAAAAAACTTCCGAAATACACTTTCGATAAAAAACCCAACCAAACCACGTCCGAATGACCTGAAATTTTACACACAAATCCCAAATCACATAATGAAGCTACAACAACTCTTGAAATTCCATTCCGACCCTCGGATCAAAATCTCACCTATCAATCGGAATTCGCCAAAGTACTAACTTCGCCAATTCAAGCCTAATTCTACGCCGGACCTCCAAAACCAATCCTGATCACGCTCCTAAGTCATAAATCACCCAAAGAAGTTCACCAAATCATAAAAACTCCGATCCGAGCTCATATACAAATAAGTCAACTCTTGGTCAAACTTTTCAAATTCAAAACTTTCAACTGAGATTCTTCTTTCAAATTCATTACGATTTTCATGAAAACCAAAACAAATGATCTACATCAGTCATAACACATCATACGGGGCAAGTCATGCCCGAGAACTGGCAATTAGAGTGCAAAAGCTCAAAACGACTGGTCGGGTCGTTACAAAATGCGTTGTCATATCTTATTTCTGGTTTTCAGATTTTTTTCTATATTTATTTTCTTTTATTTTATTTTATATGCCTTTCTTTCTTTTGTTACAAATAAATTAATTTATTTCGCTATAAAAGGAAGAGTTTTTTTGTTTGATGCCCATTTATACAATTGACTCTTCAAACAAATATTCTTCAAAAAGAAAAAAATATTTAATTTGAATATTGACTGATTTTTGAAATATTTCTTTCTCCAGCATGTAGGTTTACTTTATTATATATGTAAGTAAATTTCTTTTTGATTTTTAAATTCTTTTTTTATCTGCATTGTGACGACCCAAAATCCACTAAGGGTCTTGGTGGCGCCGGACACTGCTGTCAAGCAAGCCAACCAAATTACTTGATGAAGTTATCATTTTAACAATCTTGAAAACTAAGATTTTCCTTCAATTTTAAAAATAAAAAGATAATCGCTTCAATTCAAACTAAATGATAAGCAATTAATACAAAATATTTCAAAAATATCCCAGAACCCGGTGTCACAAGTGCATGAGCATTTACTAAGAAGGGAATACAATACAACTGTCTAGAACACAATATTGGATAGAAAACAAATACAGATAACTGAAAGAGAATCTGATGGCTGCGGGTCGCCTCGAGAAGTGCAGCTCACCTAAATCTCCATATCAACCATGCTGCTACGCCCAGTAGGCCACTAGAGTTACATATACCCGTGCAACAAAAATACACAGAAGTGTAGTATGAGTACGAAAATAACGTGTACTCAATGGGTATCCCGTCTAATCTCGAAGAAGTAGAGACGAGATGGCCGACTTCGACACTTACTAGTGGTCCAATAATGATGTCAATAACACATTAAATCGTGAATTTCTATAAACATGATTTTAATCCAATAGAAGGAAACAAGTAAATAATTAATTCGTTTATAGGAAATTTTCAAAATTCCTTTTCATTATTATCTAAATATTCTCAAGCCATGAAGAGACAATAACAACTTTAATAAGTTCAAGGCAGCAATACAAGCATGCGCAAATCATGCCAAGGCATATGGCCCGCTCCAACAGAAAATAAATTGTGCACTGTCGAGGGTCGAACGGCGCGAGCCATAGATGCATCTATTACCCCGTGCGCGAATCATGTATGCAACGCGGTCAAATATAAATAAACACAACAATCAGTCAATCAAGAATTTTTTAGGGAGTAATTATCCCAAGAAAATTCAATTCTCGTTTTAAAAATTTAAGAAAATGAAGTTTAATCTTTTTAGAAATTCATTTATTAATTTGATGTGATTTAAGCAATTCAAGCTATCAATAGGTTCACAAGTAATCCAAGTATAGCATGCTTTGGGGTCCTAACTATCCGGACAATAGCATAATAGTAGCTACGCACAGACTCTCGTCACCCCGTGCGTACGTAGCCCCCACAATTAGGAGCATAACCAATTATTTCACATATGGGGACAATTACCTCTTACAAGGTTAGAAAGGAGACTCACCTCGCTCCGAAGATCCATAACTGGCCTTCCACGCCCTTCCGAAAATCAAATTGATGCACAACGCTCTAAAACTAGCCAGTAGTTATGCAAATCCATTAATACACGATAAACTACTCATATTAACCAAATTTATAACAATTTCTAATCCCGCTCGGAAAGTTGACAAAAATGCCCTCGGGCTCACGTGCCCGAATTTCCAAAATTTTCGAAGAATAAGTTTACTCATAGCTTCACGAACTCAAATATATAATTTTCTCTAAATTCCATACCCAAAATCGTGGTCAAAATCCAAGATTACTAATTTTCTACGTTTTTCCTCAAACCCCAAGTTTTCTACCAATTTACATGCTAAAATCCATACAAAATCAATATATTTAACTCAATATAGGTGGGGTTAGATTACCTTGTCGATGATGATGAAACACCCCACTTGAAGCTCTCCAAAATTGCCCATACCAAGAGAAAAAGGGGTGAAATGAACTCAAACCCCGATTTTAAAACACCATTCTGCCTCAAGCAATTTTCGCACCTGCGGTCCTATAACCCCTTCTGCGATTCCGCAGGTGCAGCCACTCTACTGCATATGCGGTCCTTCCCAGGCCCCCTTATTTTCGCTTTTGCGACTTCTCCACCGCAGGTGCGGTTCCGCATCTGCAGAAAAATGACCGCATCTACGGTCCTTTCACTGACAACCCAAAACCGCATCTGCGGTTAAAATTCTCGCTTCTGCAGAGCCGCTTCTACGGTGAACCCTCCGCAGAAGAGGTTATACCAGCAACCAGACCCCTTCAGCTATCCAAAATTCTAAATTTTTGATCCGTTAATCATCCGGAATCCACTCGAGACCCCGGGGACCCTAATCAATCATACCAAGCAGTCCCAAAACACATTACGGACTTACTCGAGGCCTCAAATCACATCAAACAATGCTAAAATCATGAATTGACCTCCAATCCAAGCTTTATGAACTTTAGAATTTCAAACTTCTACTTTCGATGTTTAAACCTATCAAATCACGTCCGATTGGCTTCAAATTTTGCACGCATGTCATATTCGACATCACGGACCTACTCCAACTTCCGAATTCGGATTCCGACCCCGATATCAAAAAGTCCACTTCCGGTCAAACTTCTCAAAAAACCTTCAAATTCTATCTTTAACCAAATGACTCCAAAATGACCTACGGGCCTCCGAATTCACTTCCGATCGCGCTCCCAACTCCAGAATCACCATTCAGAGCTATTCACAGACTCAGAATTCCAAATGTACATCAATAACACAGAAATGCACTTCAAGCCAAACTTATGAAAATTTCTTCTAAAATGCTAACTTCCACAATAGGCGCCAAAACGCTACCGGGTTATCCAAAACCCAAACCGGGCATACGTCCAAGTCCGAAATCATTATACGAACCTGCTGGAACCTTCAGATCTCGATTTCGAGGTCGTTTACTCAAAAATCCCATCCTAGTTAATTCTTTCAACTTTAATCTTTCTAAATGAGAATTCTCTTCCCAAATCAACTCTGAACTTCCTGAAATTCAATTTCGACCACGCATACAAGTCATTACACTTGAAATAAAGCTGCTCATGGCCTTAGACCGTTGGACGACGCGCTAGGGCTCAAAACGACCGTTCGGGTCGTTGCATTATCTCCCACTTAAATATACGTTCGTCCTCGAACGTGCTGAGAACTGCACTGAAGTAGTCTGAAATCACTGTTTAACACCTCATGCACCTTCCCGTGCTACCACAACTCAGTTAAGCACATTAGCTCAATCAATTATGAAGATATTTTCTTTTTTTCAAGCAGATAAGCCTTAGATCCTAATTCCAACATCCGGAATTCTATGCCCGACCTGTTTCCAACATACGCTCATCGTATCAATAACTACACACAACCCTAAAACACGGCTGGATACATTAGCTGAATTCACAACTTGCACCACTTTACTCATAGGACCAGAATAACATTCTCTGATCAATTTAATCGAAATTCCACAAATCTAATGCTCCCATTGCACCGCATGACATACATAGGTCTTGTTCTAACTCTTATAATATTGACACGACGGATAAGATCTGTACAAATTCATAACCACTGCCGAAACAACAATTCATTGGGTCTATACTCCTGGCAAGAACTATCACCTCATTCTGAACCAAACAATGGTCTTAGCTCCTTAATATACTTCATATACTCATATTGCACTGATCTCGAATTCAATTATCTTGTCTTAACCGGTACGAACTGCTCAGGAAATAAGCTACCCCGACATGTCCAAAGGTCTCATATGATGCTACAATGTGCCAATAGGCTACCGATTCGAACGCGATACAAAAGGAAAACAAACTCTAGAAGGAATTATCTAACTCATGCACTAATACAGACTTTCCTTAGAAAATAGGAAGCAAGGCATACAAAAATAGCATATAGAAAACTATACTCAACATCACACTATTGCGGCATGCAACCCGATCCAAATAACATACCCATGGAGGCGTGCCACCCGATCCACACATAGATCTCACATAAGGAGATGCACATCGAGCTAAATTTGCTCATTACAATAAAATATTGAATTTCGGTCACAAGCACGCTAAGTGCATAATACCATCCCTGAGGGGACATATAGCGCTATAAGCTACAAAACTCAAGCACAACCGAGGTGCGATACACAATCTGAATCTCAAGAGCCTTTTTGCTCATATAACATCATTTCTACGCGGATCCTCAACACATAAGCAATTTCTCAAGCCGCCTCCCAACTCACACGGCACAACGTATCACTACATGAAATATATGACAACAAAATAACACCCTGACTACTCCTCCATAAGTAGCGCATTCTGAACTAGGCTAATTACCTTTCAAAGGTCCATAATAATTCCTCTTCCGCTCATAACACATAAGAACATCCATCATAGTCGGAGAAATCATCCACAGTCCACAACTCAATAGACTGAGTGCCCTCCAGGAATATATTCTCAAACCAAAGATATTATCACAACCTTCATACTTGGTTTAAGTCTTTAATCAATCAAGTGACTACCTACCACACTTATACAATCTTCCTGTAGGACACACTCCCACAACTTACCATAACAATTAACTGGGTCGCACCTCCAAACCACTGGCCGCACTAACGCTGAAAAGTGATCAAGAATCATTAACCAGGATGCAAATCCCTTTTTACAAAACACCAATCTCAGGTGACGCTGATAACAAAACCAACTTACGTTAAACATCGAAACTCCTTTCCTGCTCATACGAGCTCGTGACATCCTTGTCAACACCGAACTGCTACCTTGATCTTCACTTCAAATTCCATACCACTCACTGCACTTAACATGTCAATATACGATAGAACTCATTTTTCATCTTAGCTTCGGAACCACTATTAGGTTAACACTTCATCATATAAAACATTCCACTTAACTCACTTCAGGAGCACCATAGCAACACACAGGTGAATTCTCATAACTATAGAATATGCAAATCTCTAGGTAGTGGTCTAAGCCATCATAGCCCTTCCTGGGCCCACTTCCACATAACAGGCCACAATGGTAGAATACTTTCTGAATAACACTAACTATGGCGGCCAACAAGCTTCGCACGCACCATCACAATTCACTTGCATAACTTGATCACGCTGAAAGAACTGATCATTACCAGCAACATACCAATTCGACTATGGCTAACCAATCCTCTTCTTCTAATTTGTCCTTGATTGCCATAGAAAAAAATGATAATCCCATTCAACACTTAACACACTCCATCTGCACTCATCTCGAGTGACCCTGAATCGCGAGACCATGTTGTCTCAAATCCCATGAACCATTTCGTACCTCCCAATTGCTACATCGCAAGCCAAAACATCATAGAACATTTTGTGCCTCTTCTCATAGGCTGCTATCAAGTTTGATTCTTAATTGTACCTGTAGGCTCGAAATCATTAGGCATTACACTTTAACTTTTGAATTCACTAGGACCGTTGTTGAGATCCACCCACTCTGACTTGGCCCTGAATATAATCAACTCCATGAGTCTTCTATCACATAAATACCCTCTTGGTGGAGCATCTGGCAGAATCATTTCCCTTGGACCACGCATCTATATGAAGCACAAATCCTGAATCCTTTCCAAATCTGAACATGAGCCAATAAGACCAACCATAGCACACCTTTAACAATCCCTTTGCTCAAATTACCACCCAAGCTCTTTTCCCGTGGCTAAAATAACCCATCAACATGCTAATAACCAGAAACTTCGCAAGTAGTTAACCATGTAACCCAATCATAGGCAGTGGGGCTCTCCCACTTAGCTTGAAGCCACTATTACACAACTCTGGAGTTCACCAGGGTTCTTAATCTCTTATTGACATAACCTTGCACAATCAACCGTCAACATTCTCGATATCTTACTGTAGAAACCTCTTTTTATACTCTGAATCATCAACAACGTTTCGCACGATCGGTCCATTTGCTGTATAACCAATAGTATTCTTCGCAGAAGCCTCGCCAACCACGCGACCGCTAACCTACTCACAGGGATAACCTACCTGTAGAAATCACTCCCGATATCTTCCAGCACTGCTACACGGGGTACAATCACTACGACATCAATAGCCCATCCTAAGTCCGAGCTCACTCTCCAGCTGCACAAGTTCATTTACCCCTCGTGGACATCAATTAAATATGCGGCAACATCCTCCCAATTCAAAGTTATTTTGCATCCTTCTTCATTCAAGCAGCTCCTTCCTGTTATATCAAATCTCATGTTGCATAATAGTCCATACTTCAAATTAATTCGTAGGCCCAAATCACCAATCACTAGAATTTCCCCAAATCACTCTAAACTCTTATTAAGGTGCATAGTCATCCTACCACAATGCCCATATGCCTCCGCCACTCTCCCACTTTGGCAGAACTCATCCCTTTAATCTACTACTCAACCCTTGGCCCCTTATACTCGGCCTTCTAGAAATTTTTAGCCATCTCCTGACACTTCCCACATGTCTATCATCATCCTTTGCTGCTTAGTTGTTTCCTTAAATAAAATCTATCTTCGTGGCACTGGAACCCACAATTGCTGCTAACTTTACGCCTTGCGGAAGATCATCTTTCTCATACCGTCGACATTAGAAACACTGATTCAACCCTGAACTGCCGCACCCCACAATATCTGATAGCCACATTTTTTATACTATTTCACTTAGCTTGCCCCAAAGACAAATTACAGAAGACCATAACACCGGCGAACTTAACACATACAATTGAGGACGGTAATACCACGTCACAGATAAAGATTACACCACACTTGAAAACACCCAGCCTCACTACTCCATAATTCAAATCTGAACATTCTTAGCCTGATTGCCTTTCCCCTGTGGGGAATAAAATATTGATTCACTAGCTTATGCACTGAGTAAACCTCCCTTCAAGTTATTCACTGCCTCGACACGTAGGCAAATGTCCTACCATCATATCAATACTGCGAAACAATAGTTTATAGCATCATAGCAACTTGTGCCTAGCCTCAGAGCCCTTAAAAGTACCGCTATTGGGCTGAAACAATAAAATATCCTTCTACAAAGCGACAATAATAATCCGATCAGCTATACCGGGAGAAACATCATGTATCACATCTGTAGTACCATTACGGTTCTTCAATTCTCGATTTATAACAAGCAGTTCGCGTCGCATAAAATTGAGTAGGAATGAATTAAAGGCATACGCCTCCAAGGATCAAAGCGCACGATAAGGCATCAAGAAGGGAATTACTCCTAACAGTCCTGCAGCCTCCCGAGGATAAGTACAGACATCTCTCTACCAATCCGCGAGACTCTACTAGACTTGCTCATGACTCGTGAGACCCTAGGAACCTAGTCCTCTGATACCATGTTGTCACGACCCAAAATCCACTAAGGGTCGTGGTGGTGCCGGACACTGCTGTCAGGCAAGCCAACCAAATTACTTGATGAAGTTCTCATTTTAACAATTTTGAAAACTAAGATTTTCCTTCAATTTTATAAATGAAAAGATAACCAATTCAATTTAAACTAAATGACACAAAATATTTAAAAACCATCCCAGAACCCGGTGTCACAAGTACATGAGCATTTACTAAGAAGGGAATAAAATACAACAACTGTCTGGAACACAATATTGGACAGAAAATAAATACAGATAACTGAAAGAGACTCTGCTGGCTGCGGGTCGCCTCGAGAAGTACAGCTCACCTAACTCTCCGTATCAACCATGCTGCTACGCCCAGTAGGCCACTAGAGTTACATATACCTGTGCAACAAAAATGCACAGAAGTGTAGTATGAGTACGAAAACAACGTGTACTCAATGAGTATCCCGTCTAATCTCAAAGAAGTAGAGACGAGATGGTCGACTTTGACACTTACTAGTGGTCCAATAATTATGTCAATAATACATTAAATCGTGGATTTCTATAAACATGATTTTAATCCAATAGAAGGAAACAAGTAAATAATTAATTCGTTTATAGGAAATTTCCAAAATTCCTTTTCATTATTATCCAAATATATTCAAGCCATGAAGAGGCAATAACAACTTTAATACGTTCAAGGCAGCAATACAAACATGCGCAAATCATGTCGAGGCGTACGACCCGCTCCAACATAAAATAAAGTGTGCACTGTCGAGGGTCGAACAACGCGAACAATAGATGCATCTATTACCCCGCTCGTGAATCATACATGCGATACGGTCAAATATAAATAAACAGAACAATCAGTCAATCAAGAATTCGTTAGGGAGCAATATTCCCAAGAAAATCCAATTCTCTTTTTAAAAATTTAAGAAAATGAAGTTTAATCTTTTTAAAAATTCATTTACTAATTCGATGTGATTTAAGCAATTCAAGCTATCAATAGGCTCACAAGTAATCCAAGTATAGCATGCTTTGGGGTCCTAACTACCCGAACAATAGCATAATAGTAGCTACGCACGGACTCTCGTCACATCATGCGTACGTAGCCCCCACAATTAGGAGCACATAACCAATTATTTCACCTATGGGGACAATTCCCTCTTACAAGGTTAGAAAGGAGACTCACCTCGCTCCGAAGATCTATTACCGGTCTTCCACGCCCTTCCGAAACTTAAATTGATGCACAACGCTCCAAAACTTGCCAATATTTATGTAAATCCATTAATACCCAATAAACTACTCATATTAACCCAATTTATTATAATTTCTAATCCCGCTCGGAAAGTTGACAAAAATTCCCTCGGGCCCACGTGCTCGAATTTCCAAAAATTTTAAAGAATAAATATTTACCTATATCTTCACGAACTCAAATATATAATTTTCTCTAAATTCCATACCCAAAATCGTGGTCAAAATCCAAGAATACTAATGTTCTAGATTTTTCCTCAAACCCCATGTTTTCTACCAATTTACATGCTAAAATCCATATAAAATCAATATATTTAACTCAAGATAGGTGGGGTTAGATTACCTTATCGATGATGATAAAACACCCCACTTGAAGTTCTCCAAAATCGCCCATACCAAGAGAAAAATGGGTGAAATAAACTCAAACCCCGATTTTAAAACACCCTTCTGCCTCAGGCAATTTTCGCACCTGCGGCCCTATGACCGCTTTTGCGGTTCCGCAGATGTGGCCACTCTACCGCATCTGCGGTCCTTCCCAGGCCCCATTATTTTCGCTTTTGTGACTTTTCCACCGTAGGTGCGGTTCCGCATCTGCGAAAAAATGTCCGCATCTGCGGTCCCTTCACTAATAGCCCAAAACCACATTTGCGGTTAAATTTCTCTCTTCTACGGTGAACCCTCCGCAGAAGCGGTTATACCAGCAACTAGACCCCTTCAGCTATCCAAAATTCCAAATTTTCGATCCGTTAACCATCCAGAATCCACCCGAGGCCCTCGGGACCCCAATCAATCATACCAACCAGTCCCTAAACACATTACAGACTTGATCGAGTCCTCAAATCACATCAAACATTGCTAAAATCATGAATCTACCTCCAATCCAAGCTTTATGAAGTTTAGAATTTCAAACTTCTACTTTCGATATTTAAACCTATCAAATCACGTCCGATTGGATTTAAATTTTGCACGCAAGTCATATTTGACATCACGGACCTACTCCAACTTCCGGATTTGGGTTCCGACCCCGACATCAAAAAGTTCACTTCCGGCCAAACTTCTCAAAAAAACCTTCAAATTCTATCTTTAGCCAAATGACTCCAAAATGACCTACGGGCCTCCGAATTCACTTCCGATCGCGCTCCCAACACCAGAATCATCATACGGAGCTATTCACAGACTCAGAATTCCAAACGAACATCAATAACCTGGAAATGCACTTCAAGCCAAACTTATGAAAATTTCTTCTAAAATACTAACTTCCACAATAGGCGCCAAAACGCTCTCGGGTTATCCAAAACCCGAACCGGGCATACGCCCAAGTCCGAAATCATCATATGAACCTGCTGAAACCTTCAGATCTCGATTCCAAGGTTGTTTACTCAAAAATCCCGTCCTAGTTAATTCTTTCAACTTTAAGCTTTCGAAATGAGAATTCTCTTCCCAAATCAACTCCGAGCTTTCTGAAATTCAATTTCGACCACGCGTACAAGTCATAACATCTGAAATGAAGCTGCTCATGGCCTCAAACTGCTAAACGACGCACTAGGGCTCAAAATGACTGGTCGGGTCGTTACATTCTCTCCCACTTAAACATACATTCGTCCTTGAATGTGCTGAGAATTGCACTGAAGTAGTCTAAAATCATTGTTTAATACCTCATGCACCTTCCCGTGCTACCACAACTCAGTTGAGCACATTAGCTCGATCAATTCTGAAGATATTTTCTTTTATTCAAGCAGATAAGCCTTAGAGCCTAATTCCAACATCTGGAATTCTATGCCCGAGTTGTTTCCAACATACGCTCATCGTATCAATAACTACATGCAGCCCCAAAATAGGATAGCATACCTTAGCTGAATTCACAACTTGCACCACTTTACTCATAGGACCACAATTACATTCTCTAATCAATATAATTGAAATTCCTCTAATATGATACTCTTATTACACCGGAGAGTTTTATTTGGGGGAACGGGGTTTTAAGAAGGAAAACGACCGGTCGGGTAGCTACATCCTCCACCTCTTAAATAAACGTTCGTCCTCGAACGAAAATAGAAAGGTACCTGAAGTGCTGAATAGATGAGGGTATCTGCTCTGCATGTCCTCCTCGAACTCCCAGGTAGCCTCCTCGACTGGTTGGCCCCTCCACTAAACCCGCACTGCAGAAATCCTCTTAGACCTCAACTGGCGATCTTTTCTATCAATGATGGCAACTGGCTCCTCCTCATAATCCAGACTCTCATCCAGTTGCATGGTACTGAAGTCTAACACACGGGATATGTTGGGATGGTACTTCCGAAGCATCGATACATGAAAAATCGGATGAACTCCCAATAAGCTGGGGGGGGGGGGGGAAA
>MU732063.1:53333-74162 GCA_026770625.1 Nicotiana glauca
GGGGGTAAAGCAAGCTTATAGGCAACCTCCCCAACTCGTCTCAACACCTCAAAGGGGCCAATAAACCTTGGGCTCAACTTGCCCTTCCTCCCGAACCTCATAATACCCTTTATTAGCGAGACTTTCAAGAGAACCTTCTCGCCAACTATGAATGATACATCACGCGCCTTCTGATCCGCGTAACTCTTTTGTCTGGACTGAGCTGTGCAAAGCCTCTCCTGAATCAACCTTACCTTATCCAAGGCATCCTATACCAAATTTGTACCATATAACTTAGCCTCGCCAGGCTCGAACCACCCGATAGGAGAACGACAACAACGACCATATAAAGCCTCGTATGGAGCCATCTCTATGCTGGACTGATAGTTGTTGTTGTATGCAAACTCCGCCAAGGGCAAGAATTGGCCCCACTGCCCTCCAAAGTCAGTCACACAGGCTCTAATCATATCCTCCAAAATCTGAATCGTCTGCTTGGACTATCCATCGGTCTGAGGATCAAATGATGTGCTAATCTCTACGCGGGTCCCCAACTCACTCTAAACGAATCTCCAAAAATGGGAAGTGAACTGAGGGCCTCTGTGTGATATAATGGAGATAGGCACACCGTGCAACCGGACTATCTCCCAAATATAAATCTGAGCATACCTTTCTCCTGTATAAATACTCGCCACCAGAATAAAGTGGGCCGACTTGGTCAACCTTTCAACGATGACCCATACTAAATCAAACTTCCACAAAGTCCACGACAACCCAACTACGAAATCCATGGTAATGCGCTCCCACTTCCACTCTAGTATAGGCATCTGCTGAAGTAGGCCACCCGGCCTCTGATGTTCATACTTGAACTTCTAGCAATTCAAACACCTAGCCACATAATCCACTATGTCTTTCCCCACCCTCCGCCACCAATAATGTTGTCTCAAGTCACGATACATCTTTGTAGCACCCGTGTGGATGGAATACCACAAACCGTGTGCCTCTTCTAGTATCCTCTCCCTCAGACCATCAATATTAGAAATACATAGATGACCCTGGAGCTGCAAAACACCATCCTTACCAATAGAAACCTCATTGGCACCTCCCTGAAGCACAGTCTCTCTGAGAACCGCCAGATGTGGATCATCGAACTGTCGCGCCTTTATCTCCCCCAATAATAAAGACTGAGCAACCATACACGCAAAAACCTAGGTGGGTTCCAAAATGTCCAACCTCACTAGTATGTTAGCCAAGGACTGAATGTCCCAAGCTAGTGGCCTCTCCTCTGCTGGAATGAATGCCAAGCTACCCATACTCTATGCCTTCCTACTTAAGGCATCCGCGACCACGTTCGCCTTGACCGAATGATAAAGAATGGTGATGTCATAATCATTCGATAACTTAAGCCATCTGCGCTGCCTCAAATTAAGATCCCTCTGCTTGAACAAATGCTGCAAGCTACAATGATCAGTATAAACCTCTCATGACACCCCATACAGGTAGTGCCTCCATATCTTAAGAGCATGAACGATTGTCGCCAACTCCAGATCATGCACAAGATAATTTTTCTCATGAATCTTCAGCTGACGGGAGGAATATGCAATAACTTGTCCCTCCTGCATCAATACACAACCCAAGCCAATGCACGAAGCATCACAATACACTGTATACATCCTTGAACCGGAAGGCAACACAAGAACTAGTATTGTAGTCAAGGCTGTCTTAAGCTTTGGGAAGCTCGCCTCGCAATCATCGGACCAATAGAAAGGAGAACCCTTCTGGATCAATCTAGTCAGAGACAATGCAATAGATAAAAATCCCTGTACGAATCGCCTGTAATAACCTGCCAACCCCATGAAACTCCTGATCTTGGTCACTGAAGTAGGACGTGGCCAACTCTGAACTACCTCAATCTTCTTGGGATCTACCTTAATCTCCTGATACGATATGTCCCAAGAATTCCACTGACTCTAGTCAAAACTCACACTTGGATAACTTAACATATAGCTTCTGCTCTCGCAAGGTATGAAGGACATCTCCAAAAACTCATAATGGGCATATCTAGTCCGGAATGCAGTCTTCGAAACATCCGAGTCCTGAATCTTTAGCGGATGGTACCCTAACCTCAAGTCTATATTAGAGAACACCCTCGCACCCTGCAATTGGTCAAAAAAATCATCGATACGAGGCAATGGATACTTGTTCTTGATGGTGACTTTGTTCAACTGGTGGTAATGAATGCAAATCCGCATAGTCACATCCTTCTTCTTCACAAATAACACTGGTGCACCCCAAGGCGATAAATTGGGTCTAATAAACCCCTTTGCTAACAACTCTTCAAGATGCTCCTTCAACTCCTTAGGAGCCATACGGTACGATGGAATAGATATAGGTTGGGCTCCTAGAACCAAATCGATACAAAAATCAATATCATGATCCGGTGGCATGCCAAGAAGATTTGAAGGGAACACATCCACGAACCCTCGAACTACGAGAATTGAATTAATCGTTAGAGACTCTGCGGTGATGTCTCAAACATAAGCTAGATAAGACAAACACCCCTTCTCGACCATATGCCGAGTCTTCAAGGAAGAAATAACCTGACTAGGGGTATCAACTGTGGAACCCTTCCACTCTAACCTCAGCAACCATGGCATCACTAGCGAAACAGTCTTGGTATAGCAATCTAGGATGGCGTGATATGGAGATAACCAATCCATGCCCAGGTTGACCTCGAAGTCGATCATATCAAGCAACAAGAGATCTGCTCTAGTCTCAAAACCACTGAATATAACCACAAAGGACCGGTAGACCCGGTTTACAACTACATAATCGCCCACAGGAGTGGACACATAAATAAGAGTGCCCAAAGGTGTAGGAGGAATAACTAGGAAACGAGCAAACAGAGATTATACATATGAATAGGTAGATCCTGGGTCAAATAATACTGAAGAATCTCTACCGCAGACTAAAATAATACATGTGATGACGGCGTTCGAGGCCAATGCATCTAGCTTGGCTGGAAAAGCATAGAATCTGGCCGGAGCGCCGACTGGCTGGCCTCCGCATGACTGAGTAGTAGCTGGCTGACCTCTCCCTGTCTGACCTTCACCTCTAGGACGGCCCCTACCGGTCTGCCCTCCACCTCTAAGTGGCGGGCCAGCCGGTGCTGAAACCACAAGTTGCTGACCCTATTGTACTACCTTGCCCCTAAGTTTAGGGCAGGTCCTCTTAATGTGACCCAAATCTCCACACTTGTAGCAGCCCATCGGCACCATAGCCTGCTGCCCTGAAGTCTGAGCCTGCTGACCCGAATATCCACCAGAAGGACCCTGAATAGCTGGTGGGCGATAAGAAAACTCTGACATGGCACTGAAGTAAGCACTAGGAGAACCTTGATAACAAGAAAACCCATTAGAATAACCCTGACTAGGTGGTGGATGGTAAGAACCCTCCGGCATTGCATTGAAATAAGGTCTCACAGGAGCACCTCAGGAGGTGGTGGTGCTGAATACTGGGGCTTGTTGGACTGACCCCTCCGCATGTGCCCCCTACCCCTGGTTGTGGTGTCTCTAAACTCTCCAGAAATCCAGACCCTCTTGTCCTACTGAATTTGCTCTCTACTCCCCTGGCGATAACCCTCAATCATGCGAGCAATCTCCACTACTAGCTAATACTCAACACCCATCTCTACCTCTCGAGCCATGCTAGCCCGAATATTGAGGTGTAACCCTGAAACAAACCTCCGCACTCTCTCTGTATCTGTGGGAAGTATCATGAGTGCATGGCGGGACAATTCAGAAAACCTCGCCTCATAATCTGTCACAGACATCTGACCCCACTCAAGATACTCAATTTGATACCGCAGTTCTTCCCTTTCAGAGTGTGGGATATACCTGTCCAAGAATATCTGTATGAACTGACCCCAAGTAAGGGTAGGAGAACCTACTGGCCTGCCAAGAACATAGGACTGCCACCATCTACGGGCCCTACCCTCCAGCTGAAAAGTAGTGAAGTCAACTCCATATGACTCAAATATCCTCATATTGTGCAGTCTATCCCTGCACCTATCGATGAAGTCCTGGGCATCCTCATGTCGCTCACCCCCGAAGATAGGAGGGTGAAGCCTAGTCCATCTACCTAATAACTTCTGCAGATCACCGTCTGCAGCTGGCCTGAGCTAGGGAGTCACTACAGCAACTGGATGGCCCCCATCTGCGGGTAGTGCACCCCGAGTCTGATACACTGTAGCTGCATGCCCAGGAGCCTGGGCAGCAGGGATATGTGCTCCCCCTCCTGCCTGGGGGTAGTTGGATTTGCTGGAAACAAACCAGCCTAAGTCATAGAGTCCATGAACTGAAGTATACGGCCCATAACCTCCTGAAATCCCAGTGCTGTCATAAAGTCTATCGGGGTGGGCTAATGTGATGACCCAAACGGTCATCACTTGTTTTAAATTAAATTCTATGACTCCGAGGTCTTGAAAACCTCATTTAAAGTTACCTCGATTTGCGTGGATAGTACGAGCACGTAGCTGGAAAGCTTAAATGAGAAACTGTGTGAAAAATAATAAGTTTTGCCTATAAAATAAATTAATTTGACCTTGGTCAACATTTTGGGTAAACGGACCCGGACCCGTAATTTGACGGTCCCGAAAGGTTCGTAGGAAAATATGGGACTTGGGCGTATGCCCGGAATCGAATTCTGAAGTCCCAAGCCCAAGAAATGAATTTTTGAAAGAAATTATTTTCTAAAATTGTTTAAGGAAATTGGAAATGAACTTTGATTAGAACATTTTAGTATCGGGCCCGTATTTTAGTTCCGGCATCCGATACAGGTTTTATATATGATTTAAGATGTTTCTGTGAAAATTTGGTGAAAAACGAACGTCGTTTGACGTGATTCAGATCTAAATTGGAAAATTTGATGTTTTATGAAGTTTGAAAGAATTCCTGGATTTTGAGGTTTAATTCGATATTTATGAAGTTATTTTGGCAATTTGATCGCACGAATAAGTCCGTAGGATATTTTTTAGGTTATGTGCATATTTTATTGGGAGCCTCAAGGGCTCGAGTGAGTTTTGGTTAGGTCACGGGTGCATTTTGAACTTTGAAAAAAAATAGCTGGTGTGTTCTGATCTGCAGGCTTCGCATTTGCGAAGCCAGGCTCGCAAATGCGAAATAGAGGACTGGCAGTCTGAGTCACAAATGCGACTTCATCAGCGCAAATACGACTTCGCAATTGCGAACAACCTCTCTCAAATGCGATGATGGCTGGGAGGCTGAGGTATCGCAATTGCGACACATGTTTCGCAAATGCGAATGTTCGGGATTTTGTCAGTGTTTGCAAATGCGAACATTATGTTCGCAATTCCCACATCAGCAGGTCGGGGTTTGCAATTGCGAACCCCTTTTCGTATTTCCCATAACTTAGACCTGCATTTTTCTATACTTAGCCGATTTTAAGTCATTTTTCACATCTTTTTCAAAACACAACTCCTTTGGGCGATTTTCCAAGAACAAGTCTTCTTCCAAATCAATTGTAAGTTAGTTTATACTCATTTCTTTCAATCCTTAACATCTTTTAACATTATTTCAACCTAAAATCAAAGATTTTCATGGGGAAAATTGGGTGTTTTGGGTAGAACCTAGGTTTTTCAAAAATTGGGGAATTGGACCTCAATTTGAGGTCTGATTTCAAAACAAATTATATATTTGAGTTTGTGGGGGAATGGGTAATCGGGTCTTGCTTCAAACCTCGGGTTTTGACCACGTGGGCCTGGGAAACTTTTGACTTTTTGGGTAAAACTTTGAAAAACTCATTTTCATGCATTGGGGTTGATTCATTTAGCACATATTGATGTAAGTAAGTAATTTGTGATTAGATACGAGCGAATTGGCGGTGGAATCAAGGGATAAAGCTATAATTGAGACTTGAGTTGTGTTCAAGGCATCGAGGTAAGTGTTTGGTCTAACCTTAGCTTGAGGGATTAGGAGTTGAGTCCTATTTGCTATGTGGTATTAGTCATGTACAACGTATAGGCATGGTGACGAGTATCTATACGTTGGTGGCTAGCATGACCGTGAGTCTTTATATTGTGAATATCTTGATTTCATTGTATTCTTCATGCTTTGGTGATGATTTCTAGTTGTTGTGGAAAGTTTGTGGAAGGAGTTGAGACCTTTGAACATCTTGGAGCATTGGCTCGAGTTATATTATGAATTGTGAAAGTATATGAGATGATTGAACTCTTTGGAGCATTGGATCAAATGGTAAAGCGGGCTATGAAGTATAAGTGAAAGCTAGAGAAATAGTTATTGAAATGTTCCTTTGCCAGAATTTAATTATTTAATTGTTGTTCCCTTGCCGGGATTTAATTATTTAATTGTTGTTCCCTTACCGGGATTTAATTGTTTAAATATTGTTCCCTTGCTGGGATTTCTATATGTTCTTGTTTATTTCCCTTGCCCTTGTTTGTGATTGTTGTTTGGGTGAGGAAGAGTGTTAAAGCACGAAGTGTGATACCGTGCATTATTGATATTGTGAGGAAAGAGCATAAAGCACGAAGGGTGATGTCGTGCCGCACGATGTAGCATTCTGTGCCGATTCTATTGATTATATGTGAGGAAAGAGAGTAAAAGCACGAAAGGTGATGTCCTGCACATGTTATCATATAATTTCTTTAGTGAGGAAAGAGAGTAAAAATACGAAGGGTTATGCCGTGCACGTTTTTATTATATCATTGCTTGGTGAGGACGAGAGTAAAAGCGCGAAGGGTGATGTCGTGCACTTGTTGATTTTTGATTCTTTATTGATGTTTGAGTTATGTTGCTTCCTTCGTTACTTGATGAATTTTACTCGGAATTGTTATCTTCCCCACAGCATGCTCCCCCACCCATATTGATTGATTATATCTGTATCTCTGTTCTGATGCATATATATATAACCGCACAGGTTTATGTGGTAGTCTGGTCTAGCCTCGTCACTACTTCGCCGAGGTTAGGCTAGGCACTTACCAGCACATGTGGTCGGTTGTGCTGATACTACACTCTGCACTGTGTGCATATCCCGGAGAAGCATTTGGTCATCAGCAGTAGATCGGGAGTTATCTTTCAATCTATCAGTTTTTATGTTCTGTTGTCATTTGTATTCGAGACAGACTATGTTCTTTTCTTTCAAACACTTATTTGTAGTAATCCTAGATAGTCCGTAGATGTTGTGACACCAGATTTGGTTAGAGGCATGTGTTGGTCTTTAGGATATTTTTGTTTTTTTATATTTTATTTAAGACTTCCGCTAAATTTCATATCCCGTTGTTATTTAATTGTTTATTCCCTGTTAATTTAACTTGGTAAAAAAGGAACTAAAAACAAAAAGAGCTAATAATTTCTAAGATTGTGGCTTGCCTAGCTTCTACGAGTAGGCGCCATCACGACCCCCGAGGGTGGGAAATCTGGGGCGTGACAAGTTGGTATCAGAGCTCTAGGTTACATAGGTCTCACAATTCACGGACAAGCTTAGTTGAGTATGAGGGATCGGTATGGAGACGTCTGTATTTATCCCCAGAGGCTACAGAGTTAGGAAAAATTTCACATTTGTTCTTTCTTATCATGCGGTTTGGTTTCTCAATGCTAATTGAATTTCTACTCTGTTCTTTCGTAGATGGTGAGAACACATGCTTCCTTATCTACTGATCAGCAGTTAGAGCCCCCAGCATCTCCCACGAGGGGTGGAGGGCGAGGCCGTGCTAGAGGCCGAGGCAGGGGCAGAGCTCTACCCGGGACAGCAGCACCCGTAGCGGAGGGCCCAGCTCAGGTCCCAGAGGGGTTTATTCCCACCCCAGTTCTGGTGGGCCCAGCTTAGGTCCCAGAGGGGTTTATTGCCACCCTAGTTCTTTAGGATGCTCTGGTTCGTCTAGTGGGCCTTATAGAGAGTGTCACCAGAGCAGGTTTACTTCCTGTAGCACCAGCCGTCTCTCAGGCTGGAGGAGGAGCCCAGACTCCTGCTGCTCACACTCCGGAGCAGGTAGCTCCCCAAATTCAGACTCCAGGAGTTCAGCCAGTTGGAGAAGCCCAGCCGGGCATGGTATCCCAGGCCGGTGATGGAGCAGCTATGTCTGTCGATGCTTTGTGGAGGTTGGACAGGTTCACCAAGATCTTCACTACTACCTCCAGCGGTGCATTTACCGAGGATCTCCAAGATTATTTGGACAGCTGCCATGAGGTTCTTCGAAACATGGGTATTGGTAAGACCAATGTGATTGATTTCGCTACATTTCGCTTGTCTGGATCCACCAAGACTTGGTGGAGGGATTATTGCTTAGCTAGACCAGCAGGATTGCCAGCCTTGACCTGGGAGCAATTCACACAGATATTTCTGGAGAAGTTTCTCCCTATTACACAGCGAGAGGCCTATCAGAGGCAGTTCGAGCATCTCCAGCAGGAATCCATGATAGTCACCCAGTACGAGACCAGGTTCATTGATTTGGCTCGCCATGCTCTTATTATACTTCCCACTGAGTGGGAGAAGTGAGACGGTTTATTAATGGATTCATCATGCCGATTTGTCTTCAGATGTCCAGAGAGGCTGGGAGTGAGATGTCCTTCCAGGAGGCCGCCAATATGGCCCGAAGGGTTGATATGGTACTATCATAGGGGGGTGGTCATAGGGCAGACAAGAGACCCCGTCAGTCAGGAAGATTCAATGGTGCCTTGTCTGGAGGCAGAGATTCGTATGATAGGGGTCATCCTCCTAGGCCCTTTCAGTCAGCACTCTAGGTTTCTCACGGTACTTCAGGTGGTCGTGGTTCTCATAAGAAATATTCTGATCAGCAACCATACAGTGCACCACCAGCTCCTATCATTGCACCGCCGCTTCAGAGTTTTCGGGGTGGTCATTCAGGTCGACCGGGTTAGTAGTCTCAGCAGTCGAGGGCTTGTTACACTTGTGGTGACACGGGTCATATTGCTAGGTTTTGCCCTCGAGCACCGAGTAGCTCTCAGCATTATGGTTCCCGTGCCATGGTTCAGGCACCAGGTGTTCCATATCCCGCCCAGCTAGGTAGAGGTGGGGGTAGAGGTACTAGAGGTGGAGCTCAGGCTGCTAGATATGGAGGCCAACCAGCTACAGGCCGTCCCAGAAAGGTAGATCAGAGTGGTGGGGCCCAGCCCCGATGTTATGCTCTTCAGGCCATGCCCGAGGCTGAGACTTAAGATATAGTTATTACAAGTACGGTTCTGGTTTGTGATAGAGATGCTTCAGTGTTGTTTGATATGGGGTCTACGTATTTGTATGTGTCATCTTATTTTGCCCTGTACTTGGTCATGCCTAGTAATGCATTGAGTGTTCCTGTTTATATGTCTACACCGGTGGGTGATTCTATTTTGGTCGATCGAGTCCATCGTTCTTGTATTGTGGTGATTGGGTGTCTTGATACTCGTATAGATTTGTTGCTTTTAGACATGATTGACTTCGATATTATATTGGGGATGGACTGGTTATCACCTTATCACGCTATCTTGGACTGTCATGCCAAGACTGTAACTTTAGCTTTACCGGGTATGCCTCGTTTAGAGTGGAGAGGGACTTCTGGTCATTCTACCCGTAGTGTTTTATCGTATGTGAAGGCTCGGCATATGGTCAAGAAGGGGTGTTTGGCCTATTTAGCATATGTTCGTGATTTTAGTGCTGAGGGTCCCTTTATTGATTCTGTGCCCATTGTTCGTGAGTTCCCTGAGGTTTTCCCTTCAGACCTGTCGGGTATGCCACCCGATAGGGATATTAACTTCTACATTGATCTGGTTCCGGCACTCAGCCCATTTCTATCCCGCCGTATCGTGTGGCGCCGCCTGATCTGAAAGAGTTAAAGGAGCAGTTGCAAGACTTGATTGAGAAGGGTTTCATTAGACCTAGTGTTTCTCCTTGGGGTGCGCAGGTGTTATTTGTCAAGAAGAAGGATGGGTCAATGAGAATGTGTATTGATTATCGGCAATGAATAAGTATCTGATGCCGAGGATTGATGATTTGTTCGATCGGTTTCAGGGTGCCAAGGTATTTGCCAAGATTGACTTGAAATCTGGCTACCATCAGTTGAGGATTAGGGCATCCGATGTCCCTAAGACAACTTTCTGCACTCGGTACAGGCATTATGAGTTTTTGGATATGTCATTCGGGTTGATATTTGCCCCAGCAACTTTTATGGACTTGATGAACCAAGTGTTCAGGACTTATTTGGACTCGTTCGTGATAGTCTTTATTGATGATATATTGATATATTCCCACAACCAGGAGGAGCACGAGCATCACCTTAGAGTGGTTCTTCAGACTCTGAGGGATAGTCGGTTATATGCTAAGTTCTCGAAGTGTGAATTCTAGTTGAGTTCAGTTGCATTTTTGCGTCATGTTATATCAGCAGAGGGTATTCAGATGGACCCAAAGAAGATTGAGGTAGTCAAGAACTAGCCTAGACCAGCATTAGCAATAGAGATTCGGAGTTTCTTGGGATTGGCAGGCTAGTATCGTCGGTTCATGGAGGGGTTTTCATCTATTGTAGCACCGATGACCAGATTGACGCAGAAGGGTGCCCAGTTTAGGTGGTCGGATGAGTGTGAGGCAAGCTTTTAGAAGCTCAAGACAGCTCTGACTATGGCACCGGTGTTGGTTTTGCCCACAGGTTCAGGGCCTTATACAGTTTATTGTGATGCTTCTCGTGTTGGGCTTGGAGTAGTGTTGATGTAAGATGGCAAAGTCATTTCCTAGGATTCGAGGCAGTTGAAGATTCATGAGAAGAACTATCCAGTTCATAATTTGGAGTTGGCAGCCATAGTTCACGCATTGAAGATTTGGAGGCATTATCTATATGGCGTGGCATGTGAGGTGTTCACAGATCACAAGAGTCTTCAGTATTTGTTCAAGCAAAAAGAGTTAAATTTGAGGCAGAGGAGGTGGTTGGAGTTGTTGAAGGATTATGTTATCACCATTTTATATCATCTGGGAAAGGCCAATGTGGCGGCCGATGCTTTGAGTAGGAAGTCAACCAATATGGGCAGTCTTTCTTATATTCCAGTCAGTGAGAGGCCGCTTGCTTTGGATGTTCAGGCTTTAGCCAATCAGTTCGTGAGACTGGATATTTCTAAGCTCAGTCGTGTGTTAGCTTGCATGGTCGCTCGATCTTCATTATTGGAGCGTACCTGTGATTGGCAGTATGATGATCCTCATTTGTGTGTCCTTAGAGACACGGTGTAGCATAGAGATGCCAGGCAGGTTACCTTAGATCATGTTGGAGTTTTGAGATTGCAGGGTCGAGTATGTGTGCCTAATGTGGATGTGCTCCGAGAGTTGATTTTGGAGGAGGCCCATAGCTCCCAGTACTCCATTCATCTGGGCGCCGCGAAGATGTATCAGGACTTGCGGCAGCATTATTGGTGTCGTAGAATGAAGAAGGATATCATATAATATGTGGCTTATTGTTTGAATTATCAGCAGGTTAAGTATAAGCATCAGAGGCCTGGTGGTTTATTTCAGAGGATTGAGATTCCTGAGTGGAAGTGGGAGTGGATCAGTATGGACTTTGTTACTAGACTTCCGCTGACTCGAAAAAAGTTCGACGCAGTATGGGTCATTGTTGATAGGCTGACCAAGTCAGCACATTTCATTTCTAAGGCAGTCCCCTATTCTTCTGAGAGGTTAGCTGAGATCTACATTCGGGAGATTATTCGCCTTCATGGTGTGCCTGTATCTATGATTTTGGACCGGGGTACGCAGTTTACCTTGCATTTCTGGAGAGCAGTTCAGCGAGAGTTGGGCACACGGGTTGAGTTGAGCACAACATTTCATCCCCAGAGGGACGGGCAGTCAGAGCGGACTATTTAAATTTTGGAGGATATGCTCTAAGCTTGTGTCATTGACTTCGATGGTTTGTGGGATCTCTTCTTGCCTTTAACGGAGTTTTCCTACAACAACAGCTACCAGTCGAGCATCCAGGTGGCACCTTATGAGGCTTTATATGTTAGACGGTGTCAGTCTCCAGTTGGATGGTTTGAGCCGGGTGAGGATCGGTTGTTGGGTACGCATCTGGTTTAGGAGGCCTTGGAAAAGGTCATGATCATTTAGGATAGGCTTCATTCAGCTCAGTCTAGGAAAAAGAGTTATGCGGACCGTAAGGTTCGAGATGTGGCTTTTATGGTCGGTAAGCTGGTATTGCTCCGAGTGTCGCCTATGAAGGGCGTGATGAGATTTGGGAAGAAGGGCAAGCTTCGCCCTAGATTCATTAGTCCGTTTGAGATTCTAGATAGAGTGGGAAAGGTGGCTTATAGACTTGCATTGCCGCCGAGCTTATCGCCGTGCATCCAGTGTTTCATGTGTCTATGCTTCGGAGGTATCACGGCGATCCATCCCACATGTTAGATTTCAGCACTATCCAGTTGGACAAGGACTTGTCTTATGAGGAGGATCCGGTGGCTATTCTACACTGGCAGGTTTGTCAGTTGAGGTCAAAGAGTTTTCCTTCTGTTCGTGTTCAGTGGAGAGGTCAGCCTCCTGAGGTATCAACCTGGGAGTCCGAGTCTGATATGCGGAGCCGTTATCCCCATCTTTTCCCCAACTCAGGTACTTCCTTCTTTTATCCGTTCGAGGATGAACGGTTGTTTTAGAGGTGGAGAATGTGGTTTTAAATTAAATTTTATGACTTCGAGGCCTTGAAAACCTCATTTAGAGTCACCTTGATTTACGTGCGCAGTTCGGGCGCATAGCCGGAAAGCTTAAATGAGAAACTGTGTGAAAAATAATAAGTTTTGACTATAAAATAAATTAATTTGACCTTGGTCAACGTTTTGGGTAAACGGACCCGGACCCATGATTTGACGGTCCCGAGGGTCCGTAGGAAAA
Organism: Nicotiana glauca; assembly: GCA_026770625.1. Classification (NCBI taxonomy): domain Eukaryota; kingdom Viridiplantae; phylum Streptophyta; class Magnoliopsida; order Solanales; family Solanaceae; genus Nicotiana; species Nicotiana glauca. The sequence goes on from MU732063.1 coordinate 66,195, forward strand.
TATGGGACTTGGGCATATTCCCGGAATCGAATTCCGAGGTCCCAAGCCCGAGAAATGAATTTTTGAAAGAAATTATTTTCTGAAATTATTTAAGGAAATTAGAAATGAAATTTGATTAGAACATGTTAGTATCGGGCCCATATTTTGGTTCCGGCGCCCGGTACTGGTCTTATATATGATTTAAGATGTTTCTATGAAATTTGGTGAAAAATGGACGTCATTTGACGTGATTCGGACCTAAATTGGAAAATTTGATGTTTTATGAAGTTTGAAAGAATTCGTGGATTTTGAGGTTTAATTCGATGTTTATGATGTTATTTTGGCAATTTGATCGCACGAATAAGTTTGTAGGATGTTTTTGAGGTTGTGTGTATATTTGATTGGGAGCCCCGAGGGCTCGGGTGAGTTTTGGATAGGCCACGGGTGCATTTTGAACTTTGGAAAAAATAGCTGGTGTGTTCTGATCTGCAGGCTTCGCATTTGCGAAGCCAGGCTCACAAATGCGACAAATCAATCGCAAATGCAAAATAGAGGACTGGCAGCCTGAGTCGCAAATGGGACTTCGCAATTGCGAACAGCCTCTCGCAAATGCGATGATGGCTGGGAGGCTGAGGTGTCGCAAATGCGACAGATGTTTCACAAATGCGAATGTCCGGGATTTTGTCAGTGTTCGCAAATACGAACATTATGTTCGCAATTCCCGCATCAGCAGGTCGGATCGCATTTCCCATAAGTGAGACCTGCATTTTTCTATACTTAGCCGATTTTAAGTCATTTTCACATCTTTTTCAAAACACAACTCCTTTGGGCGATTTTCCAAGAACAAGTCTTCTTCCAAATCAATTGTAATTTAGTTTTTACTTATTTCTTTCAATCATTAACATGATTTCAACCTAAAATCAAAGATTTTCATGGGGGAAATTGGGTATTTTGGGTAGAACCTAGGTTTTTCAAAAATTGGGGAATTGGACCTCAATTTGAGGTCCGATTTCAAAACAATTTATCTATTTGAGTTCGTGGGGGAATGGGTAATCGGGTTTTGGTTCGAACCTCGGGTTTTGACCATGTGGCCTGGGGGCAATTTTTTACTTTTTGGGTAAAACTTTGGAAAACTCATTTTCATGCAATAGGGTTGATTCATTTAGCACTTATTGATGTAATTAAGTAATTTATGATTAGATACGAGCGAATTGGCGGTGGAATCAAGGGGTAAAGCTATAATTGAGACTTGAGTTGTGTTCAAGGCATCGAGGTAAGTGTTTGGTCTAAGCTTATCTTGAGGGATTAGGAGTTGAGTCATATTTGCTATGTGGTATTAGTCGTGTACAATGTATAGGCATGGTGACGAGTATCTATATGTTGGTTTCTAGCATGACCGTGAGTCTTTATATTGTGAATATCTTTATTTCATTGTATTCTTCATGCTTTGGTAATGATTTCTAGTTGTTGTGGAAAGTTTGTGGAAGGAGTTGAGACCTTTGAACATCTTGGAGCGTTGGCTCGAGTTATATTATGAATTGTGAAAGTATATGAGATGATTGAACCCTTTGGAGCATTGGCTCAAATGATAAAGTGGGCTATGAAGTATAAGTGAAAGCCAGAGAAATAGTTATTGAAATGTTCCTTTGCCGGAATTTAATTATTTAATTGGTGTTCCCTTGCCAGGATTTAATTATTTAATTATTGTTCCCTTGCCGGGATTTAATTGTTTAAATATTATTCTCTTGCTGGGATTTCTATATGTTCTTGTTTATTTCCCTTGCCCTTGTTTGTGATTGTTGTTTGGGTGAGGAAGAGTGTTAAAGCACGAAGTGTGATACCGTGTATTGTTGATATTGTGAGGAAAGAGCATAAAGCACGAAGGGTGATGTCGTGTCGCACGATGTAGCATTCCGTGTCGATTTTATTGATTATATGTGAGGAAAGAGAGTAAAAGCACAAAAGGTGATGTCGTGCACATGTTATCATATAATTGCTTTGGTGAGGAAAGATAGTAAAAACACGAAGGGTTATGCCGTGCACGTTTATTATATCATTACTTGGTGAGGACGAGAGTAAAAGCACGAAGGGTGATGTCGTGCGCTTGTTGATTTCTGATTCTTTATTGATGTTTGAGTTATGTTGCTTCCTTCGTTACTTGATGACTTTTACTCGGAATTGTTATCTTCCCCACAGCATGCTCCCCCACCCATATTGATTGGTTATCTCTGTATCTCTGTTCCGCTGCATATATATATAACCGCACAGGTTTATGTGGTAGTCTGGTCTAGCCTTGTCACTACTTCGCCGAGGTTAGGCTAGGCACTTATCAGCACATGGGGTCGTTTGTGCTGATACTACACTCTACACTGTGTGCAGATCTCGGAGCAGCATTTCATCATCAGCAGTAGATCGGGAGTTATCTTTTAGTCCGAGACTCCGAGGTAGCCCTGCTGGTGTCCACAGGTCCGGCGTCTCTTCTATCAGTTTTTATGTTATGTTGTCATTTGTACTCGAGACAGACTATGTTCTTTTATTTCAAACACTTATTTTTAGTAATCCTAGATAGTCTGTGGATGTTGTGACACCAGGTTCTAGTTAAAGGCATGTGTTGGTCTTCAGGATATTTTGGTTTTTTTATATTTTATTTAAGACTTCTCCTAAATTTCATATTCCGCTCTTATTTAATTGTTTATTCCCAGTCAATTTAACTTGGTTAAAAAGGATTTAAAAACAAAAATAGTTAATGATTTCTAAGATTGTGGCTTGCCTAGTTTCTACGAGTAGGTGCCATCATGACCCCCGAGGGTGGAAAATTCGGGTCGTGATAGCTCAGCTGCGGGCACCTCACCCTGCTCCTCGAATTAGGATCTCCCACAGGGTCTGCTGGTGGTACTACTGGAATGAATGTAGGACGCCCTCGTCCCCTACCACGGGTCGGTGTTCTCCCCCGGCCTCTACCTCGGCCTCGAGCAACGGGGGGAGCAGCTCCGCTTGTGTCTGGAATATCAGTCATGCGTGTCCTCACCATTTGTGAGTGAATAGAAGAGGAAAACTTAGTATACCAACCACTGCACAATAGGAATGAATAAAGAGTAGTTCTTCTTAATACCGTGTAGCCTCTCGAAGATAAATACAGACGTCTTCGTAATGATCTACAAGACTCTATTAGGTTTTCCCATGACTTGTGAGACCTATGTGAACCTAGTGCTCTAATACCATGTTGTCACGATCCATTTCCACAATAGGTCGTGATGGCGCCCAACACCATTGCCGGGCAAGCCAACGCGGAAGATACTAACTAAACTTTCATTTACTTTTACTCCGAAATAGTTCGAATATTTCTTTAAGTTGAAATAAAATCAGAAACAATTAATAAAGTCATGATAATCATACAACCCCAAAAATAAATAATACAGTCTACCAATATGTGTGCCAAGACCTGGTGTCACAAGCTGTAGGTAATTAGTAGAATATACAAAAGAATCACACCATCCTACTGTCCGAAACGGAATAGACAGCAAAACAAAATACATAAGGACGACTTCTTCAGGCTGCAGAACGGCATGGAAGAGAAGCAGCTCACCATAGAAGTATCGAGTCCGCTCAGATATACGCACCAGACAGATAGCCAGATACACCCCCCTCAGACCCTGTACAATTAAGTACAAAAGTATAGTATGAGTACATAAACAATATGTACCCAGTAAGTATCCCGCCTAATCTCGAAGAAGTAGAGACGAGAGGTCGACTTGACACTTACTAGGGTAAAATAATGTGAGAAGAATTTATAAATAGCATGGAAAACACAAATTATTAGCATTTAAAAGTCATGGAATAACAGTTCTTCCCCAAGTATTATCACGGATATTCGCCAATTTCTCAAGCGGATATGAAATTAGTCCTCAGAGAAATGCTAAGGAAAACATTCGCAAGTAACAATGTGGGACATACGGCCCGGTACAACATAAAAATAAATTGTGCACTGCCGAGGGTTGAACGACTCGAACCATAGATGCATCTATTACCTTGCTCGCGAATCATCCGTTCGACGTGGCCAAATATAAATAAGGTCATCCACAAGCAACACTAATATATATCTGAGGAGTAGTTATTCACAGGAATACCAAATATTCTCTTTTAAAAGACCAAATAGGATAAAGTTCCTTCACTAGTCTCATTTACCTTAATCAAGATAGTTTATCAAGTTACAAGAATATCACGTAGAGCATGCTTATGGACCCTAGACTACCCGGACTTAACATAATAGCTGCTACGCACGAACTATCATAACCTAGTACGTACGTAGCCCCCACATATAATGGTAATTAATTCAATTATCATACCTATGGGGACAATTTCCTCTTACAAGGTTAGAAATGAGACTCACCTCGCTCCAAAGTGTACTTCCAATACAAAAAATGAGTCCAAGCCCTAAATTCGGAGCCAAACGATCCCAAATTAGTTAAACGAAATAAGAACTAGTCAATATAGTCTCGCAAGATCGAATTCTAGCTATTTAAATAATTTTCCAACCCTTAACACAAGTTTCCTAAAATCCGACCCCGGCCCACGCGCCCGGATTCCGAGATTTTTTAAGGAAGTTGTCCTCTACATCCTAAGGATCAATAATATATAATTTTTAATTTATTCCATAACAAATTTCGTGGTTAAATTTCACTTTTATTAAAATACTAGATTTTTGCTCTAACCCCATGATTTCACCTTAATACTAGTATTTAATCTACCTAAGACATTAATAAACTAGAAATGAGTAGGACTAACTTCCTCAAGATGCTTGGTGAAGATTTTCTCCCAAGAGCTCTAAAATCGCCAATGGAGAAGGGGAAACGTATCAAAAATGGGTTTGAAACCCGTATTAAATGAACCTCACTGCTTCAGTGATTTCTGCAACTGCAGTTAGGGGACCACATCTGCGGTCCCGCATCTGAGAGAGATGAACCGCATCTGCGAAATGGGGTGAAAGAGCTGGGACCGCTTCTGCGGTCTCAGGGCCGCATCTACGGCTTGGGAGCCGCTTCTGCGGTTCCTGGCCTGGCCTGCCCTGGGACGCATCTGCGATGTAGGGACCGCTTCTGCGGTCTCGCACCTGCGATCCAACAACCGCAGGTGCGGTTATGATAGAAGCAGCAAACTTCAGCTATTTTCAAATTTTTCCACTTCACTCGAGCCTCGTCCGATTGACGCTCCGGGCTCCCGGGCCTCGCCCGAATATACCGACAAGTCTGAAATCATGAGACGAACCTACTCAAATATTCAGAACACCCAAAACAACAGTAAATCTAGGAATCACCCTCTAAAACCAAATGAATCAAACTTATGAACTTCAAGTTCTTAATTTTCCTCCAACGGGCCAAAACACCCATAAACTACTCGGATGGACGCTAAATTTTACGGGTAGGTCTTAAATAATATTTTGGACTTGTACCGAGCTTCAAAACCAGCATACGAGCTTGATACCCATGAAATCAATCATTAGCTAGTTTCTTTAAATCTTTAATATTTCAGATTAACAATTTCTAATAAAAATTCATTACTCGGGCTAGGGACCTCAGAATTCGATTCCGGAGATACGTCCAGATCCCATATTTTCATGCGGACCCTCCGAAACCGTCAACACACAAATCCGAGCCCGTTTATCCAAAATATTGACCAAAGTCAAACTTAGCCTTTTAAAAAATCCTAAAGAGTTAAATGTGCATATTTCAATCCAAACTCTTCTAAATTCCGAGCCAACCATCCGAGCAGATCGTAAATTAGTTAAAGCGGGCACGGAGAGTTTTATTTGGGGCAACAAGATACTAAGAAGGCAAATGACCGATCGGATCGTTACAATTAATTAATTAGCAAATAATCAAATTTAATTCTTTTTAAATTCATCATATACAAACATTATTTTTCAAGCTGATAAAACTTTTAGGGTACATAAATTTGTTTTACCAGGAAGAATATTGGCATGTAAAGAAATAAAAAACAAAGCAAAATTAATTAATATTATAGTATTAAGAGCCATATTAGTAAGAATACAAACTTAAAGCAATAAAACAATAGAACATAAATTGAATTAGGAATTATGAAAAATAAATTGATTATTAGCAAAAAAATAAATTATGAATGAATTGTTATTAATTTTTTTTCTTTTTGCACCCATTCCAACAATTTGACACTTGTTGTAATGTTTTATATATTAAGTTATTTTTCTATAATAACTGAATATTAGTTATTTTTATATTTTAAATTGTTACTTATCAATTCTTTTAAGTTATACGGTCAACCTCTTCATTTTTAATTTTTATTTTGATAAAAGATTCAGTTTTTACAATTAAGAAGGTATCATTTTTATATCTCTTATGTGTAGAGGTAGAGAGATCAATTGTTCAGAGAAAATGGGCATGGCCATTAACAACGTTACAATTGAAAAGGTATCATTTTTAGCTTATGTGTAAATGATAGATCTCTTATATGTAAAGTGTAACGACCCGACCAGCCGTATTGAGTTTTAGCATTTTGTTCATCGGTTCTAGGTCTTGAGTGGCTTTATATTGTGTATTTATGACTTTCTTTATGGTCGGATTCGATTTTCGGATACTTCGGGATTGAATTGGATAAGTGGTTCTCATTTTAGAAACTTAAGTTGGAAATTTTGATCGAGGTTTAACTTTTGTGAAAATAATTCCGAAAGAGTTTTTTGATGTCTCTGATAAGTTCTTATCATAATTTTGGACTTGGGCGTATGCCCGAAATCGAATTAGGAGGTTCCTAGGTTGATTTGACTTATTTTGTCGAAAGTTGGCAATTTAAAGATTTAAAAATTCTAGGTTTGACCATGTTTTGACTTTCTGGCTATCGAGTTCGAAATTCAGTTTCGAGACTTGGAATAGGTCCGTTTTGTTATTCGGAACTTTATTGCAAAGTTTGAAATCATTCCGAGTTGATTACGTGGTTGTATTTTTTTAGAAGTTTTTGAGTTTTATATAAATTTCATGTATTTTAGAGGTCTGATTCATGGTTTCTGATATTATTTTGATAGTTTGATCGCGCGAGCAAGTTCATATTATATTTTAAGACTTGTATTGATGTTTAGTGTGGTGCCCTAAGGGCTCGGGTGAGTTTTGGATGCGTTTTAGAGTGCTTGGAAGAATTCTAGCTTTTTGTGATTTCTACACATATGCTTATTGTCTCGCAAATGCGAGACTATGTTTGCATTTGCGAGGTGAGACATTGCTTTTGCGATATAGACTGGGGATTGTTGGGCTCGCATTTACGAACTTACTGTTCGTATTTGCGATAGGGTCTAAGCTAGGCGGTGATCGCAATTGCGATCATTTGGTCGCTTTTGCGAAATGTTCAATATTCGCATTTGCGATGATAGTGTCGCATTTTTGACATTACAGAGTTGTTATGGATGTCGTTTGTGCGATCATTCTTCACATTTGCGATACCTGCGCCTAAACATAAGGACTGGAAGTCCGGATTTTTGCCTAATTTCCCATATCTAATAACCCTAGACTCGGTTGGAGGCAATTTTGAGGAGGGATTTTCATCTACAATCCTTGGGTAAGTGATTCAAATCAATTTTCATTTATATTTCATGATTATATAAAATATTTAACATCAAATTCATGAGAATCTAAGAATTTTTGGGAATTTTTGTCTATGTTTTGAAAATTAAAAATTTAGGATTTGAGAGTCAAAATAAACTCGGATTTTGAAATAAAATACATATATGGACTCGTGGGGTTATGATTAGTCAAGACCTACCCTTAGACCCATATTTTGACTGGGCGAGACCGGAGTGACGACCCGACCCGTCGTCTCAGGTATTACCGCCCTGTTCCCCCCTTATTGTGTTGCTTTATGTACCATCATCGGTATTGGGTGCGTTAGAATTTAATTGGAGTAATTTTGATAAGAAATGAGACACTTAGTCTCTTTTAAGAAGACTTAAGTTGGAAAAGTCAACCGGAT
>MU732063.1:91127-190129 GCA_026770625.1 Nicotiana glauca
ATACAGCGGAAAAATAAACTAGCACAAACAATTTAAAGCTGGGAATGGGAAACATGCTTCGAGGAATAACAGCTAAAAACTGAATCTCAAGAGAATTATCAGGAGACCAAAATTTAACTTCTAACAAGGATAAGGAAAACAAAGGCAGATTTCACTCTCGGTTCACATCTTGTTGCAGGCGTGCAACCCGGTCCCATTTCCCATATCCTGTGGTAGGCGTACCACCCGCTCTCATTTTATCAAATCTCGTGGTAGGCATACCACCCGATCCCATTTTATTATATCTCTTGGTAGGCGTACCACCTGATCCTATTTTATTATATCTGGTGGTAGGCGTAATACCCGATCTCATTTCATTATCTCTCCTGGTAAGCGTACCACCCACTCTCATTTTATTATTTCTCGTGGTAGGCATACCACTCGATCCCATTTCATTATCTCTCATGGTAGGCGTACCACCCACTCCCATTTGCAAGCCAACACAAGATCACAAGGAATCCCGGCAAGGGAACAAAGCAATGTAATAACTTCCTAGAAAGGGAGCAACAATATCAAGACAAACATTCCGGCAAGGGAGAATCAGCTATAACCAATCCTAACTCAACTCCTACTCAGCTCAATTAGTACCAACACTCAATCATAAATTAAATCCATGAAAATAAGCTAAATCTTTGCTCAAAATGGACATATCAAAATCAAAGGATTTTTCTCAAACTTCATAAAACATCAACTTTTGCAATTTAGGTCCAAATCACGTCAAACGATATCCGTTTTTTACCATATTTTACAGAAATATCTTAAATCATATATAAGACTTGTACTGGGCGCCGAAACCAAAATAATAGCCCGATACCACCTTGTTCTAGTCAGATTTTATTTCAAATTTCCTTAAACAATTTCCTTTAAAAAATTCATTTCTCGGGCTTGGGACCTCAAAATTTAATACCGGGCATACGCCCAAGTCCCGTATTTTCCTACGGACCCTCCGGGACTGTCAAATCATGGGTCCGGATTTGTTTATCCAAAACATTGACCGAAGTCAAATTAATCATTTATTAGCCAAATTTAATCATTTTTTTTACAGATTTTCATATTTAAGCTTTCCGGCTATGTGCCCGAACTGCGCAAGTAAATCGAGGTGACTCTAAATGAGATTTTTAAGACCTTTAAAACAAAGGATTTAATTTAAAAGCACCCAATTGTGGTTCTTTTGGACTCAAAATATGTAAATAAGTGTAAAAAAATTACCTTTCTATATATAATGCGAAAATACGATGCGCTATACCTTAACGGTAACTTTTGCCATTAAGGTATAACCTGGCATATTTTTGCGCTATATGTATCACAAAAAACTAGCGCGCTATACCTGTTATTAAATAATCCCATTTTTCTTCCCCAAGACTAGAACTCCCTCCTCCCCTATTTTTTTACTTCTTTCGTTTCTGGTCCCCACCCCCCACCCCACCCCCATTGTCGTCTTTGAAAAAAAATTATGGGCCCCTCCCGTCACACAAAACGTTAAGACGTAGGCCCCACATCGTAGTAGAGCATCGTATTATTGTGGTTTCACTCTTTTGGACTCAAATTTTCAAATAGTTTTGCTTTTCGAAAACACTACATCGAGGTATTTCGATTTATTTTATGTTGAAACTTGTATAATAATGCATATTAGTTGATTGAATGTGTTTTCATGTTATTTTGTGTTTTATTTACGAAACTAGCATGTTATATTTATCCGGACTTAGATATTAGTGTTCTAAAAAATATATAATTGAGAAATAATTTATTTTGTTAATATCCGTATTTAGATGATAGTGTTTCCATGTCGTTTTGTATTTTATTTGCGAAACTAGTTTGTTATATGTATTTTTATGAATGTTATGTGATTAAAATATATTTGTTATTTATATTTAGTTTAAATTATTTATTAGCATAGTAAAATGTAGAACCTTTGAGCGTAGTAAACTGTATAGTATTTTAGCGTAGAATCCATGTAATTTAAGTATTTCTTACACTGGTAGATAAAAATATATACTTTGTACAATTAAAATATTAAATATTATGAATTTAAATTATAAACCAAACACACACACAAAATTATCAAAATATTGAATGTGGCACACATAATTATTCATGATAGTTTGGTAATTTCGGACCTCAAATATCGAGCCTGGACCCAATTATGATGACCCAAAAGGTCATAACTTATTTTTAAAATGAATTCTGCATTTCGAGGCCTTAAAAACCTCTTTCAGCTTCACCTCGATTGGTATGTGCAGTCCGGACACGTAGCTGTAAAGCTATTATGTGAAAAATCTGTGAAAATGTTAAAATTTTAACTTAAAATGCATTTAAGTTGACTTCGGTCAACATTTTGGGTAAACGGACCCGGGCCTGTGATTTGACAGTCCCTGAAGGTCAGTGAAAAAACATGGGACTTGGGTGTATGTCCGAAATCGAAATTTGAATTCCCAAGTCTGAGAAATAAATTTTTTAAAAGAAATTATTTTTTGAAAAATATAAAGGCTTTTGAAAGTGAAATTTTATGAGAAACATGTGGTATCAGGCTCGTATCTTAGTTCTGGAGCCCGGTACAGATTCGATATAGTATTTGTGTCATATCTATAAAGTTTGGGAAGAAACGGGTTTTATTTGACGTGATTTGGACCTTAAATGCAAAATTTGATGTTTTAAGAAGTTTTGAAATATTTCATTGATTTTGAGGTTTAATTCGATGTTTATGATGTTATTTTGGTGATTTGATTACACGAATAAGTCTGTATGATATTTATGAGGTTGTGCATATGCTTGGTTTGGAGCCCCGAGGGCTCGGGTGAATTTCGGAAGATATAGAATTGTAAAGAAATTGTAGAAATAGTTGTTCTAATCCACAGACCTTCTGTGCGTCGCGATCGCGAAGCCCTTCACGCGAACGCGAAGCCCTTCACGCGATCGCGAAAGGGAAAATGGGCTGGGGTAGCTTCTACTATGCGATCGCATTTCTTCATCCGCGATCACGGAGTGTGGGAGTCAGGTCCTCTGTGCGATCGCATTGTGCCCATCGCGATCGCATTTCTTTCTTCGCGATCGCATAGGCCAAAATCCGCCCAGTTATTTTTAAGTTCAAAAACAGAATGTATTACGGGAATTTCACCATTTTTCACAAACTTCTTCTTCTCCACGCCTCTTGGGCGATTTTTGAAGAGAAACTTCACCATAGCTTCTTAGGTATGTAATCCTAAGCTCGTTTTCTTCCATTTTTATCAACACCCACTAGATTTCTAGGCCTAAAACATGAGATTAAGGGTAGAATATTAGGGATTAGGGTAGAATTAGGCTTTTCGATTATTTGAGAATTTGACCTCATTTTGGGGTCGGATTTCAAAACAAATTATATATTCGGGCTCGTGGGTGAATGGGTGATCGGATTTTGATCTGAACCTCGTGTTTTGACCATCGGGCCCATGGTCAATTTTTGAATTTTTGGGAATAATAATAGAAAAGCTATAATTAAGTATTGGAATTAGATTGTTTAGCGTTTATTGATGTTATTAAGTCGATTATGTCTAGATACGATTGATTTGGAGCAAAATTCAAAAGGGAAATGCGGTGTTTGAGGCTTGAGTTGGCCGTGAAAGTTCGAGGTAAGTGTTTGGTCTAACTTTAGCTTGATGGATTAGGAGATGTGTCATATTTGCTATTTTATTCTTGTCGAGTACGACGTATAGGCATGGTGACGAGTATCTATACGTTGGTGTCGAGCATGACCGTGAGTCTTAAATTGTAATTTATTATGTTCTTAAATAGTACAACAGATGCTTAAATTGATGGTTCTCGGTATTGAGCATGGATTAAGATTGTTCTCATGGAAATTACTTATGATTGAGTATTGGTGTTAGTTGAGGTAGTTAGATGTTGGAACAAGATTGGTTATAGCTATTTCTCCCTTGTCGGGACGTATTTACTTTTACTATTGATTCCCTTGTCGGGATAGTGTAGTTCTTTATTGATCCCTTGCCGGGAGTCTTGTTATGATTGTTGTTGATTGTATATATGGATCGGGTTGTGAGCCGCAATAAAGTTATATTTGGATCAGGTTATGCGCCGCAACAATGTTATATTTGGATTGGGTTGCACGCCGCAATAATAATATAAATAGATCGGGTTTCACGCCGCAATAATGATATAAATAGATAGGGTTGCATGCTGCAACAGTGATAAAAATGGATCGGGTTGCACGCCGCAACAATGATACAGTTGGATCGGTTGCACGCCGCAATAGTGATAAATGATAGGGATCGGGTTGCGCTCCGCAATAGTGTTATTATTGTTGTGATGTAGATCTTAAATAGTTTTCTTATTTTTCTCTTAAACTACTGTTGGAATAGATATTCCCCCGCAGCATGTACCCCCTCCCATATTTATTTGTTTATTCTTGTTTACTTTCCGTTGTATATTATATAACTGCACAGATTTATCTGCAGTCTGGTCCTAGCCTTGTCACTACTTCGACGGGGTTAGGCCAGACACTTAGTAGCACATAGGGTTGGTTGTGCTGGTGCTACACTCTGCACTATGTGCATATCCCGAAGCAGCTTTTAGACAGTAGCATTTGGGGTGGCTGCCTTTAGTCCAGCTAGAGATACCGAGGTAGTCCTGTAGGCATCCGCAGGCCCGGCGTTCTCTTCTATCTTATTATGTATTCTGTTTTCAGTTATTCAGAGACAAATTGTACTTTCTTTTCCGACGTTTGCTTGTATCATTCATAGACAGTCCATGATATTGTGACACCGGATTTTGGGTAGAGACGTATGTTGGCATTATTGTACTGACTTTAGTTATTTTATCAGATTATTCTTCCGCTTGATTTTCATTTATCGTTAATATTTCAATGTTAATTACTTGTTAATTCAAAGTGTTAAAAAGGGCTAAAATGAGATAGTTAGTGATTCATTATTTTCCGGCTTGCCTAGCTTCTACGAGTAGGCGCCATCATGACTCCCAATAATGGGAAATTTGAGTCATGACGTATCAGAGCTCTAGGTTATATAGGTCTCACAATTCACGGACAAGCTTAGTAGAGTCTGAGGGATCGGTACGAAGACGTCTGTATTCATCCCTAGAGGCTATAGAGTTAGGAAAAAACTTCACATTTATTCTTTCTTGTCGTGCAGTTTGGTTTCTCAATGCTAATTGAATTTTTACTCTGTTCTTTCGCAGATGGCGAGAACACGCACTTCCTCATCCACTGATCAATAGCCCGAGCCCCCAGCAGCAGTTCCCATGATGGGAAGAGGGCGAGGTCGAGGCCATGCTAGAGGCCGAGGCAGGGGTAGAGCTCAGCCCAGAGCAGCAGCACTAGCGGCGGAGCCTCAGGTTGACTTTGATGATGAGGTTCTGGCCTAGACAGCTCTGGTGGGCCCAGCTCAGGTCCCACAGAGGTTTATTGCTACCCCGGTACTCCAGGATGCTCTGGTCTATCTAGTGGGCCTTATGGAGAGTGTCACCCGGGCAGGCTTGCTTCCTGTAGCACCAGCCATCTCTCATGCTAGATGAGGATCCCTCCTGCTACTCGCACTCCAGAGTAGATGGCTCCCCATTTTCAAACTCCAGCAGCTCATCCAATTGGAGTAGTCTAGCCAGGTGTGGTAGCTCAGACCAGTGATGAAGCAGCTATGTCTGTCGATGCTTTATGGAGATTGGACAGGTTCACCAAGCTCTTTACTACTACCATCAGCGGTGCATATTCTAAGGATCCCCAAGATTACCTAGATAGTTGTCATGAGGTTCTCAGGAACATGGAGATAGTGGAGACCAATGGGGTCAAATTTACTACTCTTCGCTTATCTGGATCCGCCAAGACTTGGTGGAGAGATTATTGCTTGGATAGACCAGCCGGATCACCAGCTTTGACTTGGGAGCAGTTTACTCAGCTATTTCTGGAGAAGTTTCTCCCTATCACTCAGAGAGAGGCATATCAGAGGCAGTTTGAGCATCTCCAGTAGGGTTTTATGACCGTTACTCGGTATGAGACCAAATTCATCGACTTGGCTCGTCATGCTCTTATCATACTTCACACTGAGAGAGAGAGAGAGAGAGAGAGAGAGAGAGAGAGAGAGAGAGAGAGAGAGAGAGAGAGAGAGGAGGTTTATTAAGGGGTTTATTCAACCGATTCGACTTCAGATGGCTAGGGAGACTGGGAGTGAGATTACTTTCTAGGAGGTGACCAATGTGGCTAGGAGAGTGGAGATGGTTCTGTCGCAAGGAGGTGGTCATGGGTCGGACAAGAGGCCCCGTCATTCAGGAAAATTCAGTGGTGCCTCATCTGGAGGCAGGGATTCATATGGTAGAGGCCATCCTCCTAGGCCCTTTCAGTCAGTACTTCAGGTTTCTTATGGCGCTTCAGGTGGTCATGGTTCTCATATGCAGTATTTTGATCAACAGCCCTATAGTGCACCACCAACTCCTATTAGTGCACCGCCGCTCCAGAGTATTTGGGGTGGTCATTCAGGTCACCAGGGTCAATCTCAGTTTCCTCAGCCGCAGCACTCAGGTGGATGCTATGAGTGTGATGAGTATGGTCATATCTGGAGGGCTTGTCCGAGATTGGTGGGTACTCAGTCGCATCAGCAAGGTTCCTATGCTATGGTTCAGGCACCAGGTGTTCCGCTGCCTGCATCGCTAGCTAGGGGTGGGGTAGAGGTGCTAGAGGTGGAGCTCAGACCGCTAGAGGTAGAGGCCATCCAGCTGCATGCCGTCCCAGAGATGTAGTCCAGGGTGGTGGGGCTCAACCCCGATGTTATGCTCTTCTAACTAGGCCTGAGGTAGAGTCTTTCAATGCAATTATCACAGGTACTGTTCTAGTTTGTTTCAGAGATGCTTCCATTTTATTTGATCTAGGGTCTACCTACTCCTATGTGTCATCTTATTTTGCACCGTATCTGGGCATGCCTAGTGATTCCTCGAGTGCCTATGTATATGTGTCTACACCAGTGGGTGATTCTATTGTGGTAGATCGAGTCCATCGCTCTTGTATAGTTGTGATTGAGGGTCTTGAGACTTGTGTAGATTTGTTGCTTCTGGACATGGTTGATTTTGATGTTATATTGGGGATGGACTGGTTATCACATTACCACGCTATCTTGGACTGTCATGCCAAGACTATGACCCTAGCTTTGTCAGGTTTACCTTGTTTAGAGTGAAGAGGGACTCTTAGTCATTCTACCCATAGTGTTATCTCTTATGTGAAGGCTCGACGTATGGTCGAGAAGGGTGTTTGGCCTATTTGGCTTATGTTCGCGATTCTAGTGTTGAGGTCCCTTCTATTGATTCTGTGCCAGTTGTTCAGGAGTTTCCTGAGGTATTTCCTTCAAACCTGGCGGGTATGCCACCTGACAAGAATATTAATTTCTGCATTGATTTGGCTTCGGGCACTCAGCCCATTTCTATTCCGCCGTATCGTATGGCCCCGCCTGAGTTGAAAGAGTTGAAGGAGCAGTTGCAATACTTGCTTGAAAAAGTTTTCAATAGACCTAGTGTTTCGCCTTGGGGTGCGCCGGTGTTGTTTGTCAAAAAAAGGATGGATCGATGCGCATGTGTATAGATTACCGGCAATTCAATAAGGTTATGATCAAGAATAAGTATCTGCTGTCAAGGATTGATAATTTGTTTGATCAGCTTCAAGGTGCTAAGGTATTTTCAAAGATTGACTTGAGATATGGCTTCTATCAGTTGAGGATTAGGGCATCCGATGTCCATAAGAAAACTTTCTAAACTAGGTACGGGCATTATGAGTTCTTGGTGATGTCATTCAGGTTGACAAATGCCACAGCAACTTTTATGGATTTGATGAACCGGGTGTTCAGGCCTTATTTGGATTCGTTCGTGATAGTCTTCATTGATGATATTTTGATATATTCCCATAGTCGGAAGGAGCATGAGCAGCACCTTCAAGTGGTTCTTCAGACTCTGAGGGATAGTCAGTTGTACACTAAGTTTTCGAAGTGTGAGTTCTGGTTAAGTTTAGTTGCATCCCTGGGTCATGTTGTATCAACATAGTGTATTCAGGTTGATCCGAAGAAGATTGAGGCAGTCAAGAACTGGCCTAGACCAACATCAACTACAGAGATTCGGAGTTTCTTGGGGTTGGCAGGCTACTATCATCGGTTTGTGGAGAGGTTTTCATCTATCGCAGCCCCGATGACCAGGTTGACCCAGAAGGTGACCAGTTCAGATGGTCAGACGAGTGTGAAGCGAGCTTTCAGAAGCTCAAGATAGTTTTGACTACTACACCGGTATTAGTTTTGCCCACAGGTTCAGGGTCATATACAGTTTATTGTGATGCATCTCGTCTTGGGCTTGGTGCAGTGTTGATGAAAGATGGCAAGGTTATTGCCTATGCTTCGCGGTAGTTGAAGATTCATGAGAAGAACTATTCGGTTTATGATTTGGAGTTAGAAACCATTGTTCACGCGTTGAAGATCTGCAGGAATTATCTGTATGGTGTGGCGTGCGAGGTGTTCACGGATCACAAGAGTCTACAATATTTGTTCAAGCAAAAGGAGTTGAATTTGAGGTAGAGGAGGTGGTTGGAGCTATTGAAGAACTATGATATCACCATCTTATATCATCGGGAAAGGCCAATGTGGTGGTTGATACCCTGAGTAGGAAGTTACCCAGTATGGGCAGCTTCACTTATATTCCAGTCGGTGAGAGACCGCTTGCTTTGGATGTTCAGGCTTTGGCCAATCAGTTCGTGAGGCTGGATGTTTCTGAGCCCAGTCGTGTGTTAGCTTGCACGGTCGCTCGTTCTTCTTTATTGAAGCGTATCCGTGATTGGCAGTATGATGATCCCCATTTATGTGTCCTTAGAGACACGATGCAGCATGGAGGTACCAAGCAGGTTACTTTAGGTGATGATGGAGTTTTGATATTGTAGGGTAGAGTTTGTGTGCCTAATGTGGATGGACTTCGAGGGTTTATTTTAGAGGAGGCCCATAGCTCCCGGTACTCTATTCACCCGGGCGCTGCAAAAATGTATCAGGATTTGCGGCAGCATTATTGGTGGCGGGGAATGAAGAAGGATATCATTGCATATGTGGATCAGTGTTTGCATTCCCAGGATAATAAGTATGAGCATCAGAGGCATGGTGGTTTGTTCCAGAAGATTGAGATTCCTGAGTGCAAGTGGGAGCGGATCACTATGGACTTCGTTGTTGAACTCCCACGGACTTAGAGGAAGTTCGATGCAGTGTGGGTTATTGTTGACAGGCTGACCAAGTTAGCGCATTTCATTCCTATGCCAGTCTCTTATTCTTCCAAGAGGTTAGCTGAGATCTATATCCGGGATATTGTTCATCTTTATGGTGTGCCCGTGTCTATTATTTCAGACCGATGTACACAATTTACCTCACACTTCTAGAGAGCAGCTCAGCGAGAGTTGAGCACATGGGTTCAGTTGAGCATAACATTTCATCCTCAGGCAGACGGGTAGTCTGAGCGGACTATTCAGATTTTGGAGGATATGCTCCGAGCTTGTGTCATTGACTTTGGAGGCTCGTGGGATCAGTTTTTGCCTTTAGTAGAGTTTGCCTACAACAACAACTACCAGTCAAGTATTCAGATGGCTCCTTATGAGGCTTTATATGGTAGGCAGTGTCGGTCTCCGGTTGGATGGTTTGAGCCGGGGGATGCTCGGTTGTTGGGTACGGATCTAGTTCAGGATGCCTTGGACAAGGTCAGGATTATTTAGGATAGGCTTCGTACAACTCAGTCCAGACAAAAGAGATATGCTGACCGCAAGGTTTCATATTTGGCTTTCATGGTCAGAGAGCGGGTATTGCTTTGAGTGTCGCCTATGAAGGGCGTGATGAGATTTGGGAAGAAGGACAAGCTTAGCCCTAGATTCATTGGCCCGTTTGAGATCCTTGATTGAGTGGGAGAGGTGGCTTAAAGACTTGCATTGTCGTCGAGCTTATCAGTCGTGCATCCAGTGTTTCATGTGTCCATGCTTCGGAAATATCATGGCGATCCATCCCATGTGTTAGATTTCAGCACTGTCCAGTTGGACAAGGACTTGTCTTATGAGTATGAGGAGAAGCCGGTAGACATTCTAGACTGGAAGGTTTGTCAGTTGAGGTCGAAGAGTTTTGCTTCAGTTCATGTTCAGTGGAGAGGTCAGCATGCTGAGGCATCGACCTGTGAGTCCGAGTCCGATATACGGAGCCATTATCCCCATCTTTTCCCCGACTCAGGTACTTCCTTCTTATGTTCGTTCGAGGACAAACATTTATTTTAGAGGTGGAGAATGTGATGACCCAAAAGGTCATCACTTGTTTTTAAAGTTAATTCTGCATTTTGAGGCCTTAAAACCTCTTTTAACTTCACCTCGATTTGTGTGTGCAGTCCGGGCGCGTAGCCGGAAAGCTATTATGTGAAACATCTGTGAAAATGTTAAAATTTTGACTTAAATGCATTTAAGTTGACTTCGGTCAACATTTTGGGCAAACAGACTCGGATCCGTGATTTGACGGTCCCGAAGGGTCCCGGCAAAAATATGGGACTTGGGCGTATGCCCGAAATCGAATTTCGTGGTCCCAAGTTTGAGAAATGAATTTTTTAAAAGAAATTATTTTTTGAAAAATATAAAAGTTTTTGAAAGTAAAATATTATGAGAAACCTGTGGTATCGGGCCCGTATCTTGGTTTTGGAGCCCGGTACATATTCGATATAGTATTTGTGTCATATCTGTAAAGTTTGGGAAGAAACAGATTTCATTTGACGTGATTCAGACCTTAAATGCAAAATTTGATGTTTTAAGAAGTTTTGAAATATATCATTGATTTTGAGGTTTAATTCAATGCTTATGATGTTATTTTGGTGATTTTATTACATGAATAAGTCTGTAGGATGTTTATGAGGTTGTGTGCATGCTTGGTTTGGAGCCCCGAGGGCTCGGGTGAATTTCAGATGGGTTTCGAAAGGTTTAGAACTTGTAAAAAAATTGCAAAAACAGTTGTTCTGATGCACAGACCTTCTGTGCTTCGCGATCACGAAGCCCTTCACGCGATCACGAAAGGGAAAACGGGTTGGGGTAGCTTGTACTGTGCGGTCGCATTTCTACATTCGTGATCGCGGAGTGTAGGGGTCAGATCCTCTGTGCGATCGCATTGTGGCCATCGCGATCCCGTAGCATTGGAAGTCGGCCCACTATGTGATCGCATTTCTTTCTTCGCGATCGCATAGACCAAAATCCGCCCAGTTATTTTTAAGTTCAAAAATAGAATGTATTACGGGAATTTCACCATTTATCACAAAATTCTTCTTCTCCACACCTCTTGGGCAATTTTTGAAGAGAAACTGTAAAGACCCGACCGGTCATTTTGAGCCCTAGCGCGTCATTCAGCAGTCTAAATCCATGAGCAACTTCATTTCAGGTTTGTGACTTGTACGTGTGGTCGGAATTGAATTTCGGGAAATCCAGAGTTGATTTGAAAGGACAATTCTTATTTTTGAAGCTTAAAGTTGAAAGAATGAACTAGGATTGGAATTTTGAGTAAACAACCTCGGAATTGGGATCTAAAGGTTTCAGCAGGTTCGTATGATGATTTCGAACTTGGGTGTATGCCCGGATTGGGTTTTGGATAACCCGGGAGCGTTTTGGAGCCTATTATGGAAGTTATCATTTTGGAAGAAATTTCTTAAGTTTGGCTTGAAGTTCATTTCAGTGTTATCGATGTCCATTTGGGATTCCGAGTCTGGGAATAGCTCCGTATGGTGATTCTGGAGTTGGGAGCGCGATCGGAAGTGAATTCGGAGGTCCGTAGGTCATTTTGAAGTCATTTGGCTAAAGATAGAAAATTGAAGGTTTTGAGAAGTTTGACCGGAGGTGGACTTTTTGATATCGAGGTCGGAATACGATTTCAAAAGTTGGAGTAGGTCCGTAATGTCGAATATGACTTGTGCGCAAAATTTGAGGTCAATCGGACGTGATTTGATAGGTTTAAGCATCGAAAGTAGAAGTTGGAAGTTCTAAAGTTCATAAAGCTTGGATTGGGGGTTAATTCATGATTTTAGCATTGTTTGATGTGATTTGAGGCCTCGAGGAAGTCTGTAATATGTTTTGGGACTGGTTGGTATGATTGGTTGGAGTCCTGGGGGCCTCGGGTGGATTCCGGGTGGTTAACGGATCGAAATTGGGATTTTTGGAATTATGAAGGATCTGGTTGCTGGTATTTTTGCTTTTGCGGTAGGTTAATCGCAGAAGTGGAAAGGTGAGTCGCAGAGGCGATTTTGGTCAAAGGCTTGAGGACCGCAGATGCGGTCAAGGCTCCGCAAAAGCGGGACCTCATCTGCGGAGAAGTGGTCGCAGAAGCGGAAGAGAGGATCTTGGAAAGGACCGCAGATGCGATCGAAGTTTAGCAGAAGCGAGACCGCATTCGTGGGAGGCACGTCGCAAAAGTGAGAAAGGGGTGGCCTAGGGAGGACCGCAGATACGGCTTTTTAACCGCACCTGCGGAACCGTAGGTGCGGAAATACCTGGAGGCAGAAGGTTATTTTAGCTCGGGGTTTGGTCATTCTTCCTCCATTTTTCACTTGGCATGGGCGATTTTGGTGAGCTTCAAGAGGGGATTTTCGTCATCTACGACAAGGTAAGATATCCTCATTTATTATGAGTTAAATACATCAATTATGTATGGATTTAAGCATGAATTGTGTAGAAAAATTTAGGGTTTTGGTAGAAAGACCTAGAAATTATATTCTTGGAATTTAGCCACGATTTTGGGTATGGAATTTAGAGAAAATTATATATTTGAGTTACTAAGGTCATGGGTAATCTTTATCTTTGAAAATTTTTGGATTCCGGGCACGTGGCCCCGAGGGCGTTTTGGTTAACTTTTCGATCGGAGTTAGGAATTGCTATAAATTAGATTGTAATGAATATTTGAGCATATATTAATGGATTTGCGTAACCGTTGGCTAGTTTTGGAGCGTGGTGCATCAAGTAGAGTCTTCGGAAGGGCGTGGAATGTCGGTTATGGATCTTCGGAGCAAGGTGAGTCTCCTTTCTAACCTTGAAAGAGGGAATTGTCCCCATAGGTGAAATAATTGATTATGTGTTCCTATTTGTGGGGGGCTACATATGCACGAGGTGACGAGAGTCCGTATGTAGCTACTATTATGCTATTGTCCGGGTAGTTAGGATCCAAAAGCATGTTATACTTGGATTATTTATGAACCCATTGATAGCTTGAATTGCTTAAATCACATTGAATTAGTAAGTGAATTTCTAAAAGGATAAACTTCATTTCTAAAAAAAATTGTTAAAGGAGAACTTGTTTTATTTGGATAATTATTCCCCGATAAATTCTTAATTGGCTATTTGAGCATGTATTTTATGTGTACTTGCGTCGCATGGATGATTTGCGAGTAGGGTGATTGTTTATTTTATGTTGACCGCATAGCATGGATAGATTCGCGAGTGGGGTAATAGATACGGTTCGAGTCGTTCGACCCTCGGCAGTGCACAGTTTACTTTTATGTTGGATCGGGTCGTACGTCACACGGTGATTATTTGTGCATGCTGGTATTGTCGCATTGCTTACTTGAAACTTATTAAAGTTGATATTTCCTTCTTGGCCGCTACCCACTAATAAAGATAATGAAAAGTAAATCTTGAAAATCCTTGTTAATTGATCAAGGTGTTTACCTGTTTTACAGCTTCGTGAGTTAGAACCTGCTATATAAATCCATGATTTCCTCACATTTTAGTATATTATTATTGGACCTCTAGCAAGTATTGAAGTCGACCATCTCGTCTCTACTTCTTCGAGATTAAGCGGGATACTCATTGAGTACACGTTGTTTACGTACTCATACTACACTTCTGTGCATTTTTGTTGCACATGTATATGTAACTTTAGTGGCCTACTGGGTATAGCAGTACGGATGACTCTGGACTTGGTGAGCTGCATCATTCGAGACGGCCGCAGCTAGAGTAGTCCCTTCCAGTGTACTGTATTTACTTCATGTCCACTGTATTTTGGACGTATGTTGTGTTTTATTTTCTTGTCAGTAGATACTCATGCACCTGTGACACCGGGTTCTGGGATGGTTTGAAGTATTTGGTAGTAATTGCTTATCATTTAAATTTGATTTGAGACAATTGTCTTTTAAATTGCTAAATTTGATGGAAAATCCTAGATTTCAAAAGTATTAAAACGAGAATTTGATTAAGTAATTTGGTTGGCTTGCCTGACAGCAGTGTCCGGCGCCACCACGACCCTTTGTGGATTTTGGGTCGTGACAACATGGTATCAGAGCACTAGGTTCCTAGGGTTTTACGAGTCATGAGCAAGTCTAGTAGAGTCTTGCGGATCGGTACGGAGACGTCTGTACTTATCCTCAGGAGCTTGCAGGACTGTTAGGAGTACTTCCCTTCTTGATTCTTTATCGTGCGATTTGATTCCTGTGAGGCTTATGCCTTTGTTCCTTCTTACTCAATCTTACGCGACGTAAAACGCTTGTTATAAATCGAGAATTGAAGAATCGTAATGGTACTACAGATGTGATACGGTATGTTTCTCCCAGTGTAGTTGACTGGATTATTATCGTCACCTTATGGAAGGATATTCTAATGTTTCAGCTCAGTAATGGTACTTTTGAGGGATTTTGGGCTAGGCACACGTTGCCATGATGCTTATGAATGAATGTTGCGCAGTAGTGATATGATGGTAGGATATTTTGCCCACGTGTCGGGGCAGTGAATGACTTAAAGGGGGGTTTACTCAGTGCATAATCAAGAGATTTAGTATTTTATTCCCGGGAGGGGAAAGACAATCGAACTAAGGATGGTCAGATGTGGGCTAGTGAAAGTAATGAGACTTGTTATTTGCAAGCGTTGTGGAGTTTTCTTCTATGATGGGATGTCGTTGTCCTAATTGAACGTACTGAGTTTGTTGGTGTTATGATCTTCTACAATTCACCGTTGGGGCAAGATATTGTGAAATAGTACCGGAGGTACGACTGTCAAATATCGCAAGGTGCGGTGGTTTAGGATTAAATCAGTATTTCTAATGTTGGCGGTTCGATGAAGATGACCTTCAGAAAAGTTTAAAGCTAGTAGCAATTTGTGGATTCAAGTGCTATGAAGATAAATTTTATTAAGACAGCAACTGAACAGCAAAAGATGAGAAGGACATGTGGGAAGTGTCAGGCGGAGTTTTAAGCTTCTAAAAGGCTAGGTTTAGGAAGCGCAGGTCAAGCAGTTGATTAAACAAGTGAGTTTTCCCAAAGTAGGAGAGTGGCGGAGTTGCATATGGGCTTTGCAGTAGGATGACCACGTACCTTAAGGAGGGTTTGGAGCGATATGAGAATATTAGCGCTTGGTTATTGGGGTTTATGAATCTAATTTGAAGTAGGTATTCTTGTGCGGCAGGAGATTTAATATAACGGAAATGAGCCGCTTAAATGAAGAAGGATGTAGCATGACTTTGAATTGAAAGGATGTTGTCGCACACTTAAATGATGTCCACGAGGGGTAAATGGACTTGTGCAGTTGGAGAGTGAGCTCAGACTCAGGATGGGTCAGTGATGTCGTAATGATTGTACCATATGCAGCAGTGTTGAAAGATGTCGGGGAGAGCCTTCTATAGGTGGGTTACCCGAGTGAGCAGTTTAGTAGTAGTGTGGTTGGCAAGGCTTCTGCGAAGAGTTTTATCCGTTATGTAGCAAAGAGTTCGGTCGTGCAAATGCAGTGGGTGAATCAGAGTATAAAAGAATGGGGCTTTGCGGAAGGAATCCGAGAATTTATGTGGTTGATCGCGCAAGGTTATGTCGATGAAAGCTAGGGAATCTTGGTGAATCCCAGAGTTGTGAAATAATGGCTTCAAGCTAAGTGGGAGAGTCCAACCCTCTTATGATTGGGTTGCATGGTTAACTACTTGCGAGGTTTTTGGTTATTAGCATATTGATGGGCTATTTCAGCTGCGTGGAAAGACCATAAGTGGTATTCTGAGCAAAGGAATTATTAAAGGTGGGCTATCGTTGGCCCTATTGGCCCATGTTCAGACTTGGGGAAGGATTCAGGATTTTGCCTTGTATAGATGCGGGTTCCAAGGGAAGTGATTCGGCGGGTTCTTCGCCAAAGTGGTATTCATGTGATGGAAGACTCATGGAGTTGATTATATTCGGGGCCAAGTCGGAACGGGTGGCTCTCATCAACGGCCCTAGTGGATTAAAAGAAGTCAAGTGTGCTGCCTAATGGTTTCGAGCCTATAGGTACGGTTAAGAACCAAGCTTGGTGGCAGTCTATGAGAAGAGGCACAGAATGTTCTATGATGTTTGACTTGCGATGTGGCGATTGGGACGTACGAAACGGTTCATGGGATTTGAGACAACATGGTCTCGTGATTCAAGGCCACTCGAGATGAGTGTAGATGGATTATGTTATGTGTTGGATGGAGTTAGTATTATATCTAAGGAAATCCAGGATAAATTGGAAAAAAGGTAGATTGATTGGCCATAGTTGGAATTGGCATATTGGTGTTAGTGATCAGTTTCCTTCAGCGTGATCAAGTTATGCAAGTGATTGTGACGGTACGTATCAGGCTTGTCAGCCGCTATAATTGATGTTATTCAGAAGTATTCTACTGTTACGGCTTATTATGTGGAAGCAGATTCTGGAAGGAGCTTAGACCACTAATTAGAGATTTGCATATTCTGCGGTTATGAGAATCCACCTATGTGATACTATGGATCTCCTGAAGTGAGTTAAGTGAAAAGTTTTCATATGATGAAGTGTTAACCTATTAGTGGTTCCGGATTATAATGAAAAGCATGTTCTATCGTATATTGGCATGTTGGGTGCAGTGAGTAGTATGGAATTTGAAGTAAATACCAAAGTTGCAACTCGGCATTGACAAGGATGTCGCGAGCTCGGATAAGCAGGAAAGGAGTTTTTGATGCTTAAAGCAAGTTCGTAATGTCTTCAGTGTCACCTGAGATCGGTGTTTTATGAAAAAGGGCTTGTATCACGGTTAATGATCCTTGATCGCTTTTTGGCGTTAGTGCGGCCAATATTTGAAGGTAAGGCCCAGTTATTTGTTATGATAGGTTATGGGAGTGTGCCTCACGGGAAGATTGTATAAATGTGGCACGTAGTCACTTGATTTATTAAATATTTAAACCAAGTATGAAGGTTTGCGATAATGTCGTTAAATTGAGAATATATGCCTGAAGGGCACTCAGTTACTGGGTTGTGGACTGTGGATGAGTACTCTGGTTATGACGGTTGTTCTTGTGTGTTATGAGAAGAGGGAAATTAGTATGGACCTTTGAAAGGTTATTGGCTTAGTTTGATGTGATCAGGATCGACTTGAGGTCGGTGGATGGATTTAAATGTGAATATGGGCTCTATGTCAGGCCAGTTGTGTTCATTTCAGTAGTGCGCTCCTTATGGAGTAGTCAGGGTGTTATTTCGTTGTCAGATATTTCATGTAGTGATACGTTGTGCCGTGGGAGTTGTGAGACGGCTTGAGAAATTGTTTATGTGTTGAGGATCCGCGTGGAAATGATGTATTATGAGCAAAATGGCACTTGAGATTCAGATTGTATATCGCACCTCAGCTGTGCTTGAGTTTTGTAGCTTATAGCGCTATATGTCCCCTAAGGGATGGTATTATGCACTTAGCGTGCTTGTGACCAATTCGATATCTTGTTGTAATGAGCAATTTAGCTCGATGTATATCTCCTTATGTGAGTTCTACGTGTGGATCGGTTGGCACGCCGCCATGAGTATGTTATTTGGATTGGGTGGCACGCCGCCATGGTTATGTTGTTTGGATTGGGTTACGCGCGTAACAGCGTGATGTTCAGTACAGTTCCCCATATCTATTTATTGTGTTATGTTTCCTATTTTCTGAAGAAGGCTCATATTAGTTGTGCGTCTACGTCACATGTATGATTCGCGAGCGGGGTAATTAAAATTCCTTTTAGAGTTCATTTTCCTTTTTGTATCGCATTATAATTGGTAGCCTATTGGCACATTGTGGCATCATGTGAGACTTTTGGTCATGTCGGGATGGCTTATTGCCTGAGCAGTTCATACTGGGTGAGATGAGGTTGTTGGATTTAAGATCAGCGCAATCTGATTACGTGAAATATATTAAGGAGCATAGATCATTATTTGGTTCAGAATGTGGTAATGTTTCTTGTCAGAAGTATAGACTCAATGATTGGTTGGCTCGACAGTTGATTATGAATTTTTGCACATCTCTTCCGTCGTGGTGTTATTGTAAGAATTAGAGCAAGACCTATGTAGGTCATAAGGTGCAATGGGAGCCTCAGATTCGTGGAATTTCGATTAATTGATCTGAGAAAGTTATTGTGGTCCTATGAGTAAAGTGGTACAAGTTGTGAATTCAGCAAATTTATGCAATCACGTCTGGGTACAACGTGTAGTTATTGATATGATGAGCGCATGTTGGAAACATGCCTAGCATTGAGTTCCGGATGTTGGGATTGGACTTTAAGGCGTATCTGTGTGAATAAAAGAGAATATCTTCAGAATTGATCGAGCTAATGTGCTCAACTGAGTTGTGGTAGCACGGGAAGGTGCATGAGAAGTTAAACAGCGATTTCAGACCACTCCAGTGTAGTTCTCAGTACGTTCGAGGACGAACGTATATTTAAGTAGGAGAGACTGTAACGACCCGACCGGTCGTTTTAAGCCCTAGCGCGTCATTCAACAGTCTGAGGCCATGAGCAGCTTCATTTCAGGTATTATGACTTGTACGTGTGGTCGGAATTGAATTTCGGGAAGTCCAGAGTTGATTTGGAAGGAGAATTCTTGTTTCGGAAGCTTAAAGTTGAAAGAATGAACTAAGATTGGAATTTTGAGTAAACGACCTCGGAATCGGGATATGAAGGTTCCAGCAAGTTCGTATGATGATTTCACACTTGGGTGTATGCCCGGATTGTGTTTTGGATAACCCGGGAGCATTTTGGCGCCTATTGTGGAAGTTAGCATTTTGGAAGAAATTTCTTAAGTTTGGCTTGAAGTGCATTTCAGCGTTATCGATGTCCGTTTGGGATTCCGAGTCTGGGAATAGCTCCGTATGGCGATTCTGGAGTTGGGAATGCAATCGGAAGTGAATTCGGAGGTCCCTAGGTCATTTTGAAGTCATTTGGCTAAAGATAGAAAATTGAAGGTTTTGAGAAGTTTGACCGGAGGTGGACTTTATGATTTCAAGGTCGGAATCCAATTCCGAAAGTTGGAGTAGGTCCGTAATGTCGAATATGACTTGTGCGAAAAATTTGGGGTCAATCGGACGTGATTTGATAGGTTTAAGCATCGAAAGTAGAAGTTGGAAGTTCTAAAGTTCATAAAGCTTGGATTGGGGGTTGATTCATGATTTTAGCATTGTTTGATGTGATTTGAGGCCTCGAGCAAGTCCGTAATGTATTTTGGGACTGTTTGGTATGATTGGTTGGATTCCCGGGGGCCTCGGGTGGATTCCGGGTGGTTAACGGATCGAAATTGGGGTTTTTGGACAGCTGAAGGATCTGGTGGCTGGTATTTTCGCTTCTGCGGTGGGTTAACCGCAGAGGCGGCCCAGCAGAAGCGGAAAGTAGAGCCGCAGAGGCGATTTTGGTCAAAGGCTTGAGGACTCCAGATGCGGTCAAGGTTCCGCAAAAGCGGGACCGCATCTGCGGAGAAGTGGTTGCAGAAGCGGAAGAGAGGATCTTGGAGAGGACTGCAGATGCGGTCGAAGTTCCGCAGAAGCTGGACCGCATCTGCGGGAGGCACGTCGCAGAAGCGAGAAAGGGGTGGCCCAGGGAGGACCGCAGATGCGGCTTTGTAACTGCACCTGCAGAACCGCAGAAGCGGTCAATGGACCGCAGGTGCGGAAATACCTGGAGGCAGAAGGTTATTTTAGCTTGGGGTTTGGTCATTCTTCCCCCATTTTTCACTTGGCATGGGTGATTTTGGGGAGTTTCAAGAGGGAATTTTTGTCATCTACGACAAGGTAAGATATCCCCACTTATTACTAGTTAAATACATCAATTATGTATGGATTTAAGCATGAATTGTGTAGAAAAATTTGGGGTTTTGGTAGAAAGACCGAGAAATTATATTCTTGGAATTTAGCCACGATTTTGGGAATGGAATTTAGAGAAAATTATATATTTAAGTTCCTAAGGTCATGGGTAATCTTTATCTTCGAAAAATTTCAGATTCCGGGCACGTGGGTCCGAGGGCATTTTGGTTAACTTTTCGATCGGAGTTAGGAATTGCTATAAATTAGATTGTAATGAATATTTGAGCATATATTAATGGATTTGCGTAACCGTTGGCTAGCTTTGGAGCGTGGTGCATCAAGTAGAGTCTTCGGAAGGGCGTGGAATGCCGGTTATGGATCTTCGGAGCGAGGTGAGTCTCTTTTCTAACCTTGTAAGAGGGAATTGTCCCCATAGGTAAAATAATTGATTATGTGCTCCTAGTTGTGGGGGCTACATACGCACGAGGTGACGAGAGTCCGTGCGTAGCTACTATTATGCTATTGTCCGGGTAGTTAGGATCCAAAATCATGTTATACTTGGATTATTTATGAACCCATTGATAGCTTGAATTGCTTAAATCACATTGAATTAGTAAGTGAATTTCTAAATGGATTAAACTTCATTTCTAAAAAAATTATTAAAGGAGAATTGGTTTTATTTGGATAATTATTCCCCTATAAATTCTTAATTGGCTATTTGAGCATGTATTTTATGTGTACCTGCGTCGCATGGATGATTCGCGAGCAGGGTGATTGTTTATTTTTTGTTGACCGCGTTGCATGGATAGATTCGCAATTGGGGTAATAGATGCATCTATGGTTCAAGCCATTCGAGCCGTTTGACCCTCGGCAGTGCACATTTTACTTTTATGTTGGATTGGGCTGTACATCCCACGGTGATTATTTGTGCATGCTGGTATTGTCACATTGCTTACTTGAAACTTATTAAAGTTGATATTGCCTTCTTGGCCGCTACCCACTAATAAAGATAATGAAAAGTAAATGTTGAAAATCCTTGTTAATTGTTCAAGGTGTTTACCTGTTTTACAGCTTTGTGAGTTAGAACCTGCTATATAAATCCATGATTTCCTCACATTTTAGTATATTATAATTGGACCTCTGGCAAGTATTGAAGTCAACCATCTCGTCTCTACTTTTTCAAGATTAGGCGGGATACTCATTGAGTACACGTTGTTTATGTACTCATACTACATTTCTCTGCATTTTTATTACACATGTATATGTAAATCTAGTGGCCTACTGGGCGTAGCAATACGGATGACTCTGGGACTTGGTGAGCTGCATCATTCAAGACGGCCGCAGCTAGAGCAGTCCCTTCCAGTGTACTGTATTTACTTCTTGTCCACTGTATTTCGGACGGATGTTGTGTTTTATTTTCTTATCAGTAGATGCTCATGAACTTGTGACACCGGGTTCTGGGATGGTTTGAAGTATTTGGTAGTAACTGCTTATCATTTAAATTTGATTTGAGACAACTGTCTTTTAAATTGCTAAATTTGAAGGAAAATTCTAAATTTCAAAAGTATTAAAACGAGAATTTGATTAATTAATATTGTTAGCTTGCCTGACAGCAGTGTCCGGTGCCACCACGACCCTTTGTGGATTTTGGGTCGTGACAGAAACTTTACCATAACTTCTTAGGTATGTAATCCTAAGCTCGTTTTCTTCCATTTTTATCAACACCTACTAGATTTCTAGGCCTAAAACATGAGATTAAGGGTAGAAAATTAGAGATTTGGGTAGAACTAGTGCTTTTCGATTATTTGGGAATTTGACCTCGTTTTGGGGTCGGATTTCAAAACAAATTATATATTCAGGCTCGTGGGTGAATGGGTGATCGAGTTTTGGTCCGAACCTCGTGTTTTGACCAAGCGGTCCCGAGGTCAATTTTTGGATTTTTGGGAAGAATGATGGGAAAGCTATAATTAAGTATTGGAATTGGATTGTTTAGCATTTATTGATGTTATTAAGTCGATTATGTCTAGATACGATTAATTTGGAGCCAAATTCAAAAGGGAAAAGCGGTGTTTTGAGGCTTGAGTTGGCCGTGAAAGTTCGAGGTAAGTGTTTGATCTAACCTTAGCTTGAGGGATTAGGAGTTGTGTACTATTTGCTATTTGCTTCTTGTCGGGTGCGACGTATAGGCATGGTGACGAGTATCTATACGTTAGTGTCGAGCATGGCCGTGAGTCTTAAATTGTAATTTATTATGTTCTTAAATAATACTACGGATGCTTAAATTGATGATTCTCAGTATTGAGCAAGGATTAAGATTGTTCTCGTGGAAATTACTTATGATTGAGTATGGTGTTAGCTGAGGTAGTTAGATGTTGGAACAAGAATGGTTATAGTTGTTTCTCCCTTGCCGGGACGTATTTACTTTTACTGTT
This sequence comes from Nicotiana glauca, assembly GCA_026770625.1. Lineage (NCBI taxonomy): Eukaryota > Viridiplantae > Streptophyta > Magnoliopsida > Solanales > Solanaceae > Nicotiana > Nicotiana glauca. Next base: position 113,599 of record MU732063.1, read on the forward strand.
GATTCCCTTGCCGGGATAGTATAGTTCTTTATTGATCCCTTGCCAGGTCTCTTGTTATGATTGTTGTTGATTATATATGTGTATCGAGTTGTGTGCCAAAATAATGTTATATTTGGATCGGGTTGCGCGCCGCAACAATGTTATATTTGGATCGGGTTGCACGCCGCAACAATAATATAAATGGATCGGGTTGCACACCGCAACAATGATATAAATGGATCGAGTTACACACCGTAACAGTGATATAAATGGATCGGGTTGCACGCCGCAACAATGATAAATAATAGGGATCGGGTTGCGCGCTGCAACAATGTTATTATTGTGGTGATGTAGATCTTAAATTGTTCTCTTAAATTACTGCTGGAATTGATATTCCCCCGCAGCATGTACCCCCTCCCATCTTTATTTGTTTATTCCTATTTTATTTTCTGCTGTATATTATATGGGACCGAGTGTTGGCCGGTAAAAACTCACACATCCAGAAGATGCAAGTAGCGGAGATGAGGATGTTGAGGTGGATGTGTAGGCATACAAGGATGGATAAGATTAGGAATGAAGTTATTCGAGAGAGGGTGGGCGTGGCACCCATGGAGGACAAGATGCGGGAAGCAAGACTCAGATGGTTCGGGCACATTCAGAGGAGGAGCACTAATGCACCGGTGAGAAGTTGTGAGCGACTGGCGGTAGTGGGCACGAGGAGAGGTAAATGGAGACCTAAGAAGTATTGGAGAGAGGTGATCAGGCATGACATGATGCGACTTAGGATTACTGAGGACATGGTCCTTGACAAGGGATTGTGGAGGTCGAGCATTAAGGTTGTAGGTTAGGGGGAAGTGGGGATATTTCTACAGCGCACTAGAGTGAGACTAGATAGTTAGGAGTTAGGCTTAGGATGCTACTGATTAGCTACTGATACTTTCCTCTTTCTCGTATTTCCTATATTCCTTATATTGTTGTTATTTGTTATTTGATGTTATGATGTATATTTTTTGTTATATATTATGAGTTTATTGCTAGTACTAATATATCGTCACTTGTTTCTGTCACTTGTTTTCTTCTTGAGCCGAGGGTCTCCTGGAAACTGCCTCTCTACCCCTTGGGGTAGGGGTAAGGTTTGCGTATATATTACCCTCCCCAGACCCCACTTGTGGGAATATACTGGGTTGTTGTATATTATATAACTGCACACGTTTATCTAGAGTTTGGTCCTAGCCTCGTCACTACTTCGCCAGGGTTAGGCCAGGCACTTACAAGCACATGAGGTCGGTTATGCTGATGCTACACTCTGCACTATGTGCAGATTCCGGAGTAGCTTTTGGACAGTAGCATTTGGGGTGGCTGCCTTCAGTCCAGCTAAAGATCCCGAGGTACTCCTGCAGGCATCCGCAGGCCCGACATTCTCTTCTATCTTATTATGTACTTTGTTTTCAGTTATTCTAAGATAGATTATACTTTCTTTTCAGACGTTTTCTTGTAGCATTTATAGTCAGTCCGTGATATCGTGATACCAGATTCCGGGTAGAGACGTATGTTGACATTGTCGTATTGGCTTTAGTTATTTTATCAGATTAAGTCTTCTACTTGATTTTCGTTTATCGTTAATATTTCAATGTTAATTACCTGTTAATTCAAATTGTTAAAAAGGGCTAAAATGAGATAGTTAGTGATCTTTATTTCGCGGCTTGCTTAGCTTCTACGAGTAGGCACCATTACGACTCCCGAGGGTAGGAAATCCGGGTCGTGACACCAATAGGTATATATACTTTGTATAATTAAATAAATAAAAATTAAGAATTTAAATTATAAAACAAACACACACAAAATTATCAAAATATTGAATTTGACCCATATAAATATTCACGATAGTTTGGTGCTACTGGGCCTCAAATATCGAGCTTGGAACCCAATAGGTATATATACTTTGTACAATTACATATTAAACATACAATTAATGTTGTTTAATTTACAGTTGACGACATGGACGCGCCGCCTATACATCCCGGCCCTTACTCTCGTGAGCTATTAGTGCTACAGGGCGATCATAAGTCAGCCCATATATGGGACAGAGAGTTACTGTCCCAGACTCTCCGCGCTAGGAGAGTGGACGACCTGTGGGATTTTTTGAGGCCTAGAGATCTCCATTCCCATATAGTCCAGCACCTGCAGGATACAAGATTCTATAGGATTATTGAGATCGGGCGGAAGCAGCTTGACTGGGCTTTGATCACGGTGTTGATTGAGCAGTGGCGACTGGAGATGCACACTTTTCACTTACCCATTGGCGAGGCCACCATCACGATGCAGAACGTGGAGGTTTTATATGGCCTGCCCGTTGATGGCATGGTCATTTCACTGCCTATTGCTATGAGATCTATGTCGCGTGCATATTATTTGGACATGCTGCAGTGGCTCACGGGTTTCAGGCCACAGGACGAGACTGCATCGTCGGGCGCTAGTCAAATGACTTTGACCCCTATTAGACAATATCTGGAGGTACTCCACCCCGATATCACTGACGATACAGAGGAGATACATATTACCCGGTATACGAGGTTGTTGTTGCTTCTTCTATTTGGAGGGGTCTTGTCCCCGAACACTTTGGGGAACCTAGTGAGCCTGAGATTTCTTCATCATATTCAGTTGCTAGATGAGTTACCCTATTATAGCTGGGGTGCTACTGTTCTCGCCTATATGTACAGGCAGATGTGCCGGGCGAGCATGGACACCCAGAGTGATGTTTGTGGTTTTCTGCCGCTTTTATAGGTGACAACATATTCGAATAATTTGTTCTTTAGTTCCAACTCTACCTAGTTAGAATTTATCTTAAACCTTACGTCAACTTTGTATGTTAGGTTTGGGCCTGGGAGCGGCTCTTGCAGTTTCAGCCACCTCTACCACAATTACCACCTAATGTAGCACCTCTGTCACTCCCTCTATCCAGGAGGTGGGTTCTCCACCGTACACTTTCAAGAGAGTATGATGCTCATCATAATCTCCCCCTCTGCAAGAATGTGTTGGATCTGCTGGAGGGCGCACAAGTAAATATGTACCTAAACTTACCTGGTATAGATTAACTTAGTGTTGCGCATACTCACGTTTTGTGTTCTTATTTGATAGTTCATCTGGACGTCATACAACGATACTAGCCTGCCAGATTATTGCTGGGTAGGCCGACTGATTTGGAGCACTTCTGCCCCACTCATATGCCTCGATATTGTGGAGCATCATACCTCGGAGCGGGTACTTCGCTAGTTTGGCTACCCGCAGTATATACCGAGGGGGCCTATATGGGAGCCTACACATTATTAGAGGGATGATCGTTATAGGGCGGACGACGCATTTATAACATGGTTAGTGGCGCAGATCCATATTTGGGACCAGCGAGATCAGATGATTTCTCCCCCATCTACACAGATTCAGAAGGTGGCTATTCAGAGGTATATGTCTTGGTACCGCCACGTTACCCGAATTTTTATCGGGAACCCTATTCATCAAGCTGGCGATCGGTACGTTCCATACGCCGAGCGACACGAGGCCATGGTATATTTTCTGTTATTGTTAATTATATAACTGTAACTTAGTGCAATATACGTATTTTATATTTTATACGTTGTGTAAGATATTGGACTACATACAATCTATTAGATGGGATTGCAGATGCAGGATCATGTCGACGATCCTACAGCCGACTTGCAGGATTACAGCAGTCGATTTGTAGAGTTGGCTTCCCGGACACTGCAACGAGCCCGGGAGGATCAGCGTTTGGCATACATGCCTAATTTTGTAGAGCTAGAGCAGTACGAGCGAGGTACTGGTGTCGCACGAGGTGGTGGTTCCGGACGAGGCGGGGGTGCCGGACGAGGCGGGGGTGCCGGACGACGTGGCAGTGGGCGGAGAGGAGGTGGTCCCCAGTAAGGGGGCGTTGAGGCCCCTATTGATGATGTTGCTAATGATCTGCCGGGTGGCCTACATGAGACGGACATGCCGTCATACAACCTTGGGATAGATCTCACTCTAGGGACTTCGCAGGTGACCCCGTCAGGTCAATTATTGATTGCGGGCACGGACCTTTCTAGAGTGGATTGGGATACATACTTTCTAGGTCCGTCTATCGTTGCTGAGGAGCGGTCGACCCGTGATTTACATAGTGGGCGCCAGCTGAGTTATGGTTCATCATCACAGGTGCAGGTATGGTTTTCTTAATATTTAATTACAATTTGTCTTTAATTTCCTTTTTAAGGCTGAACGTGATGCTGACATGGCTGCAACAGATGATTACATTCAGGAGCCCGACGAAATCGTGGTAAGACAATTTAAATTATTGTGACTTGTTATATACTTTGCTATACTGAGCTTTCTAGTCTTATGTAGGTTTCTACCGGACTGATGACCCCTTCTACCGATCCTGTCAGCACCATTGATGATTATACTGCGGCGCATCCGGCTATAAGGAGATGACTTGATGATGATGATCCCGATAGCGTACCTAGGCGGGATGGGATGCGCCTCAGGCCAGCGACTGCGTTGAAGCACACTGGATGCGGACACTTTGATTTTCTTTCCTTTTTTTTTGTTGTATTTGATGTAAATAATATTTTTGTATATACATTAACAACAATTTTTATATAATATGCGCATTACTTTTTTATTTCTCCGTTCGTTAGTTAGTTTTGTACTACAACACAAAACAAGCATTAAAACTTAAATTCCATTACAATTAATGAAAATAAAGTTCATTACAACTACTTTAGTTTAATACTACAACACAAACACTAACATAGCAACTTAACATAATTAAAATTCAGTACAGCTAATAAAAATATACGATACAGGAAACATAAAGATAAAGTGGTACACTAAACACATACATGTCAATGTTTAGTCCCTTCCGCCCATTATTCTCTGCTCCAACCACTTAAATTGTTCTTCCAGCTTATTTTTTTTTCTTCTACCTCTTTCGGTTTTGTTTTCAACTCCGCAACCTCTCTTTTATGTTCTCTTTCACGTTCCCACTGTTTTAAACACAAATTATGAAGATCGTTCAAAGATTCTTTGTAGTATTCCTGATAACATAGTTCATCAACCCATACCTCAAAATCGCAAATAGGTTCGTCGGAAAGCTTATAAAACTTGTTCAAATATTCCTAGTAGCAGCGTCCAACTTCACCATTATCCCAACAACTTTGTGTCATGCATTTTTTTCCACACTTGCACCTTGGTACATAAAGAGGTTGAGACATTTGTGCGTTAAAAAAATGTGCTTTTCTTGAAAGATTAGTTATTAGTTATTGTTGAGTGCAGAAAATAACTAGAATAAGCCTATTATTTATAGGCAAGACAACACACATAACGTAGTATTTAACCGCGCTATATATACACATAACGTAATATTTAATGGTGCTATGCTTTGCATGTTAAAGATTCTGACGAGTACGAAACAACTTTATGTCAGTTGGGCAACTTTTTCAATTCGACAAGACAACACACATAACATAGTATTTAACCGCGCTATATATACACATAATGTATTATTTAACCGCGCTATGGTTTGCGTGTTATATGTTCTGAAGTGTACGAAACAACTTTATGTCAGTTGGGCAGATTTTTCAGTTCGACAAGACAACAAACGTAACATAGTATTTAACCGCGCTATATATACACATAACATAGTATTTAACCGCGCTATGCTTTGCGTGTTATATGTTCTGACGGGTACGAAATAACTTTATGTCAGTTGGGCAGCTTTTCAGTTCGACAAGACAATACACATATATAAAATAACAAACATAATTAACATTAAATTAATCAGCTTTATGAAATTTCAATGTTGTTTCCAGTTCTTCCGAATATATATTTTTTTAATTATCATTAAAAAAACTGAAATGAAAAAGTTCAACTCATAATTAACAAATATAATTTTATTTTATAAATCTTGCAACATAAACAAAACAACTAAATATTACAACATAAACTCATTGATAGTTACGCACAATAGAAGAACGCCCACCACGAGCTTGATTACTATTGCCACCCAAACCAGCCGAAGGACATTTTCGACAATCGTGTCCTGTTTGCGTGCATATACCATATTTGCGCGCATAAACGGTATCACTAACATCCATTTGGTTCCGTATACGTGTTTGCTTCTGCACCTGTATTCGACGCAAATAGGACTTGTTACACACCATTTTAAATGGTTCAGACAGCCAATAATGCTCAACACCCACAGGCTGCAACTACCCACTATATATGTTTAGGTACTTTACAACACTATATTATTGATCAACATAGTTGGTTATACCTAAACCAACTTTTTAAAAGCACTTGATGGCATGTGAGCAAGACATGTGGTAGATGAACCATTTCCCACAACAGCATAACCTTGTAGATTCATTTACAGTATGTACATTATTTCCCCGATTTTGATGGATAGCGGTGCGAACTTCAAAAACATTTCTTTCGTTATCATACTGCAAAAATGAATGTCAATGTGCTCGCCGTCTGTATTTCTCAAATCTCTTCATCGGCACTGGCATAAATTCAACACCCCTTTCCATCAATGACATTGCAGTTGCAGACCTTTCAACAAACCTCTCCACCATCTGCTTGAACGACATCCGCACCATGGTTGTGACAGGCAATCCTATTGCCGACTTCAATAACCCGTTGAAAGACTCTGACACATTTGTAGTCAGAGTTCCCCATCGCATGCCAGCATCCGTATGCAAAGTCCACTTTTCAGGGTCATGTCGCATTAACCAACGACAGGCTGCCTCGTCTTCTTGCCTGATATATTCCATGTGTCTTCAGAATTTATGTTGTTGGTGGTCTGTTGCTGCCATCCACATCATATCATGCAGATCCTTGTTGGGATATGCCTTCTGAAAATTGGCTTTAAAGTGCCTCACACAGTAACAGTGGTAGGCATAAGGTTCTTGCCATGCATGGAAGTTCTCCACAGAACTTAAGATACCACCATGCCGATCAGATATTAGATAAATATTGGAACACTGTTTGACAACGTGCTCTTTCAAATGATTCAAAAACAGCGTCCACGTCTCTTGGCTTTCATTAGCACAAATAGCAAAAGCTAGAGGAAATATATATCCATTAGCATCTACTGCCACGGCTACCAACAACTTGATATCGTACTTTCCATAGACTTGAGTGTCGTCTATGGATATTACGGGCCAGCAATGCAAAAAACCATCAATTGCTGGTTTAAACTCCCAAAACACGTAATTGAATATATATTTTGGTTTACCCGGACTCCGCTCAAGATTCCATTCAACAACCATCCCGAGGTTAAACTGCTGCAGTACGACCATGTACCCGGGCAGAGCTGTAAATGACTTATCCCAGTTACCATTGACTATTTCAAACGCTTGTTTGCGCCTGAGATATGCCTTTCTTTTGGTAATGATAAGGCCATGGTCCCGGTGGACTGATGTAATGCACTCTTTGATTTTATACCTTATGGACGCTTCGATTTGTGGAATAAGGACAAGAGAAATCAAGTCAATATCCAAGTTAAAGTGATTCCCGTTGAATGTGTCAATTTCGCATGTGCGGGTAGGAATGTATTTACCCACTTTCCACAGACATGTCTTCTTCTTGATCGCACGCAACATCCAATGACATGGCTAAAATCACATGCGACAAACAACCTTGTATACAACCGAACTTGACTCCCATACCATCATTTTACGATACTCTTTTATGTTGTGCATTTTACAAGCCCTGCTTATGCGCGCTTTATCTGGAAAAAGCATGCCCTTTGCCAGCACCGATGGTCTAGACTCATCCCACGTTGCTGTCCGAATTTCATCAAAATCCATTGTGAGAGCTTCCATACCGGGCATGCGTGGCAAGTTATCAAGGTAAGGAATCTCCCTTGAATGAAACAACACTTGGGACTCGTACACTCTTTGTCTGGGGGGGAAGGGGTGTGGAGCATACTCTATCGTAAAATCAGGTCCTTCCTTCTCATCCTCCTCATCCTCCTCATCACCATCCTCACGAGGAAAGGGTGTCTCGTCTCCAGATTCATCAACATTATTGTCGTAATCACTATTCTCATCCTCACTCTGTGCATCTGCTAGATCCCAATTTAATATGTCGTCTTCGGGCAATTGAGTGAGTACATGTGGTTCAACTTGCTCGTTTTCACTGCACAATCAACAAAATAATAAGCTACTGAATTTAATAAATACTTTCTATATAGCTGTATCACTTCACTTTCAAGTCGTAATGTGATGAAATTTCATGATGGACATTTTCATTTAGGTGATGACTACCGAATGGACCACCATGATCCAACACACCAAAGCTATGCTTGTGTTCATAATTTGTAAAATTCATATCTGGCTGGTACCCCCTGTTAAATGTATGAGCATTAATACAAATTCAATACAACAAAAATGTACATCGTAACACAAAGGAAAATTGAAGTTTACCATTCGTCTTGTGAATTATGTAATGCAGGCAGCGATAAGTTTAAATCAAGAAAAACTCTTTCATCCGGAACCTGTCCGGCAAAAACTGCTCCAGAATAACCACTCGATGACTAGGGGTTATCCGGAACCTGTCCGGCAACCTCATTGTTGGGAACGTCTTCGACCTTGACGTACATATCCAACATTTTGATGACAAGAAATTCTCGGTATTCATCCGGAGTCCTCAGAAAATCCCTCAAAGTTTCATCATCGCAGACGTTTAACTCCGAGTAAAAAGCAGTCCCTTGTGGAGTGACAGAATACGGATATCTTCTAGTTACTTTAAGTATCATTGAAAGCGTACCTCAGTATACTTTAGGGATCATTTGGAAAAAAGTTTAAAACTTAAGGGACCATTCTAGACTTTTTTTCTCGACGATCACAACACCAGTAAAGAAATGTATAAAATAAAATAAATAAATAAATAAAAAGCACACGAGCTTCATAGAAGAGTTCGGAACCAAAATGTGGTTCTTTTGGACTCAAAGTACACAAATAGGTGGTAAAAAAAATATATTTTTATATATAGTGTCACAATACCTGGCACTATACATTAACGTTAACTGCACCGTTAATGTATAATGCTATTTATTGTGGCGCTATACTGCAAAAGGTGATCGGGTCCATGTATAGCGCCACAATAACTAGCGCTATACCCCTTTGTTACTTTTGCCAATTCCGATGCCATTAAAGTGGCCTCTTTCTTTCCTTCCGTCTTTCTTTTCATTTTTTTTCCGATTCCAGTACAATATAATCATCTCTTGTTCCTAGTCTTTTACCCCACGAGCAGCTAGTACATGTAGTTAGCAAGAATCCAACTAAATAAACTGGGCTAAAGTGAATTATATGCTTGGAAAACAAATCAAATTAGATAGAGAACCACTTTAGTCACAATTTTGCATAGTACAAATAGGTTTGGTTTTGAAACCAACTGGGCTAAAGTGAATTAATATGATTAGTTCATTTTTATTTGTTTTGTCGAGTTTTTTGGGGTTTTTATTAGATGAATACGGAACAACAAAAAAATTGATGCGTTTCAATAATATTTGATAAGAAAGTAATGATATAATCTATTATTTAAAGTATAAAAAAAATAGATACATTCCATGAGAAGATCACAAATATTTCTAGATATCTTTTGAAAAAAATTCTTTATAAATTCTTCAATATATCTATAAAATTATATATTTATATATCGATTTAATTTGAATTTTTATTACTCAATACCAAACTAATCAAATCAAACCTAATTAAAATTTTAAATTGGTTTGATTTGACTTATTCAGTTTGAACAACCATAATATTTGTTGAATGATCTCCATGTGTTTTCGGAAAGACCAAAAAGGAAGAAATAAAATATTGGGGCATACTTGTCTTGCACAAAGACACAGCATGGGAGGCCTCATATATAGAGTGATCACTAGCAAAACTAACAAATGTACAGCGTAATGTGGCGCTATATATAAAAATATAACTTTTTTTTTACCACTTATTTATATACGTCCAAAATAACCAATTTTGATTCCGGATTCCTCCATACAACATTTACGATAAGTCCCGGGGTTTTCCAGATTAGGTTCTCTGACTCCTCGGTCCCCCCTCTCTCTCTCTCTCTCACACACACACTCACTCACTCTCCCTCCCTCGTGTACTACACTCAGCATTGCGGCTAGGGTTTCACCAAATATCTTTTTCAGAAATTATCTTAGGGTTTCTGTCTGTTCTTTACAACTCATTTATGATAATGGATATACGGATGAATTAAGTATTTTCGAGGGAGTTTAGACTTATAAAAAACTAAAGGTTTTTTGTAATTGTTGCTTGAAAATGGCGGATTTGAACCCATTTGATTTGCTGGGTGATGATGACAACGATGACCCATCTAAGCTGATTGCTATTCAGCAGCAAAAAGTTGATACCGCTAAGAAACCCTCTGCTCCGGCGGCGGCGGCTAAGAAGCAGCCGGCTAAGCTCCCCACTAAGCCTCCTCCCCCGGCTCAGGCTGGTGAGCGTCACCTCAGTTTATTATGTTCTCATATTTTGTATATTAACTAAAAGTAGAGAAAGGTATTAGTATTTCGATCATGTTTAGTGTATTGACTTAAGCAGATATTCCATATTGTGCAGATAGCGTGATTAACTTTTTGGATGTTGATTTCAACGTCTAATCAATTAATATGACACCAACTTGGAGTATTGCTTATGCATTACTAACATTGATTTATCAAAACGGAAGTAGTCATGATGTGCATAGACCTTTAAATATAGCAGTCTATACGTGTGGCACCATAGTGATTAGAAGTGCTAAAAGGGTCTAGGTTTATTTAAAATCATACGAGGAATTGTCTAGAAGAAACTCCATTCTCTCAGGATTGATGTGAGCTCAACTAAGAGCATGAGAGAATCGAAGCAAAGTACTCTTGCAGATGATACCAGCTATTTAAGATTCATGCTTAGTTGCTGTTGTTGTTTACACCTACATTAGGTCAAGGTAATCCCTAATTTTCCTTCAATTACTTAGCAGTATCGGCATGAAATTGGGTTGAATACAGTGGAATATATAGAGGATTCATATCATTCACCCCATCTATTTTGGGATTGAGGTATTGACCCAAAAGAAAAAGAACTAGTTTGAGAATGAGGCATAGCTTATTGATATAAGAAAGAAAATATAATGAGTTAATTACTCCAAATTTTAAGAGGGAAGCATAAGATTTTGTAATTTGGACCCTTATTTTTTGAAGGATTGGTTGTTGTGTCTTATTCTAGTGTCTCTTCAAAAGAATGATAAATAATCCCATTCCTGCTGTTATTGATGCCTCTTGGTCTTGAAATTTCAGTTGTTCATCATATATACATACTTTTTTATATTCCACACAAGATGTCTGACAGTGACCAGTTCTCTGTTATTCTATTTCCTTATTCTCATAATTTTTGCTAGTGGGTCCACTTGAATAATGATATGGATGAATTACTATTTGTTTATGTCTTTTGTTATAGTCATTGCACTTATGGTTCTTTTCCTCTTTTTACTTTTGCAAGTATTCAGAATTTACTTATTGCTTCTCTGTCTCAACTGTGTAGTCAGGGAGGCAAAAACAGAGGTTGGACGTGGAGGAGGTAGAGGTGGTGGACGTGGTTACAGCCGTGGTCGTGGTGGAGGCGGGTTTAATAGGGAAGCATCCAACAACGAGAATTTTTCTCGAAACAGAGAATTTTCTGGTGGTATAGCTGCACCTGAAGACGTGGAAGGAGGAAGACCCTATGAAAGACGTGGCGGTTATGGTGGACCCCATGCTTTTGGTGGTGGTCGACGAGGCGGTTTTAGTAATGGAGAATTTTCTGAGGGAGACCGGCCTCGTAGGATATTTGAGCGCCGTAGTGGTACTGGCCACGGGTAGATACATCTTTCTTGTCTGTGTTACCATCACTTTTTGTTGCTGTATTTGTAAAGCTTTCTTACTTATCTTTCGCTATATGAGCAGAGGTGAGATAAAGCGTGAAGGAGCTGGCCGAGGAAATTGGGGAACTCAAGCAGATGAAGTTACTCAGTGAGTTTTTCCTTCCTACATAGTCCTAAACAGACTAGTTTGAACATCATGGCACATTCTATCTATTGATTATGGTGTTGATTTGTCTGTGTTATGTATTACAGGATGACTGATGAAGTTGCTAATGAAGGCGAGAAAAATCTGAATGTGGAGAAACCCTCCGCAGATGGAGAAGCAGGAGACGACAAGAAGGAAAATCCAGCAGCTGAAGCTGAGGACAAGGAGCCCGAAAATAAGGTGAACCTTTTGTATCATACTCAACCAGTGTTGTCAAAGGCGCGCTTAAGCCCTGATGCGAGGCTCAGAACATGTTGAGCGCTTCGCCTTGTTTTGCGGGCTCTTCAGTGTCGCATCAAGGCTCTAAGTCATACTTTTCCTTGCCAATGAGTGATCCTGAAAAGACAACACTAAACAATTGATATTTCACTTTATTGTAATTTTTTTTCGATTTTTTTGTCCATATATTTGTTATTCATGCTTATAATTATTGGTGTTGGACTACATATACACAGAGGCAGATCCAGGATTTAAAGTTTATGGGTTCCTATATCGACCTTAAGTAAATATACAAAAAGTAATTGGGTTCACAACCAAATATTTATGGATATTTAGTTAATTTTTTAATACATATACAGGGTATATGCAAAAGCTACTGGGTTCACGGGAACCCACGTATAATAGGCTGCATCCGCCCCTGCATATGCATATTTTTACTCTTTCTCAAAACTTTTTTCATTAAAGCCTTCGCTCTATTTTCGCTTTGCGCTTTAGAGTTTTTTTGCGCTTTTCGCCTTTGATAACACTGTACTCATCACAGTATTGATAGGACCTTGACGATCCATGTGTTGCTGCCTTGTTTGTTGAGACATGTCTTGCTCTGCTCTAGAAACAGATGCTTAAGAGAGCTTGAGCAGTCAGAATTTAACACCTTCCTTTTTGATGGCTTCGTGCTCAATTGGAGTATGCTAAATCAATTGGATGTTTAGTGTACGCCAGGGGTGTTCATAAAAACCCGAAAAACCGAACCAAACCGAAAACCAAATCAAACCGACCAAAAAAGCCGATACTTTTTGGTTTGGTTTGGAATTTTAAAAACCGATCAAATTTGGTTTGGTTTTGGTTTTAATCAGAAAAAACCGAACCAAACCGGCTATAGGAGTGGCTATTTCAAATTTATTATTACACCTATATATATGTATATTGTTACACAAAGTTTCAAAAAATTTATGGTAAATGTTAATAGTTTGCACTTTTATTATAGTTCTTTACCTTTACATTCTAGTTTGATTGTTAGTTTTCTTTTGTTTAGTGTAAGAATCGATTTCGTGTTAAAAATAACATATTTTTAATTGAGTCCTTAAATTATTCATCACTGTTTGATTCAATTATCATCAATATATCTTGGTAAATGATAGATTTCTCAAAGGGCAATTGATTTGATAGTGTTACATTGAAAATGTGGTCGCCGGAATATGTGTTTGGTAGTGTATGTCTTATCTTTAAGAAAAAACCGACAAATAACCGAAAAAACCGAAAAACTGACATAAACCGAATCGAGAAAAACCGACTTAATTGGTTTGGTTTGGTTCTAATATTTGAAAAACCGACTTGGTTTGTTTTCTTTTTAGCGAAAAATCGATCTAAACCGAACCTTGAACACCCCTAGTGTACGCTATGACATGCATTTCACCAACATTGCTGATGCAGTTGCTCTTTAATTAAAAGAAGGTTTCTGAATTGACATGGTTTTTGCTTCATATATTGTTTCACTTAATTTCAATTATTTTATCTATATATTGTTGTTTGTTTTTTTAATAAAAAGTTATAATGCTCATCTGTGTTATTAGTTATTTTTTCTGCAGTACTGTATATATTAAATTCTTTTCCCTTCGAACATACATGCCTTCGCTGCAGAGTACGTGTTTTAGTTGCACTTTGCTCAAAATCTTAATAAGATTTAAGCGCTTTTTTTATGTATTTCGCTTTTGACAACATTGGCCGTAACGGTAGAAGCAGAGGCTTCATCAGTAGAAGCTTTCCAGGTGTCGTGCTAGCTGTGGTAGAACGAGTACTTAATACATGGTGGAGTTGCAGGCGATAGTTAATAGGTGTTACATGTGAATGTAACTCATGTTCCTTGAATGAATAGGAGATGACCCTTGAAGAGTACGAGAAGTTGCTAGAAGAAAAGCGGCAGGCTTTGCAGGCACTTAAAACTGAGGAAAGGAAGGTCGACACCAAAGAATTTGAATCCATGCAACAGCTTTCAAAGAAATCCAGTGATGATATCTTCATCAAATTGGTGAAATTCTTGATACATTATGTCCTCTACTCATGCTTGATGCTAGTTATCTATAAAGCATCTCTTGAAATACTTCTATGCCATGATTTTTAGGGCCCCAAGGATAAGAGAAGAGAGTCTGCTGAGAAGGAAGAGAAGGCAAAGAAGGTACTTATTTGGCATATGCGTTCTTTCCTGACAGTTGTTTAACCAGCAAATGCTTTTCTTACACTGCTCCATAGTGATTTACCAAGCTTTATGAACAATGTGTCCAGTCTGTTGCAATTGTTATATGAACGATGCTTCCAATCTGTTCTAGTTGTTATTCTTGCTATATGCCACAACAGTTATTTCTACTTTTCTGGATGTTGCATGTGTGTCGATGAAAATGGTATCATGTAATAACATTGTTGTAGGGAATATTTAAGTTGTATTTCTTCTACAGTCGGGCCTTGGTTTCTTTCAGATTTTCTGTTAATTGTTTTAGACTTGCCAACATATAGTAATTATTATAGTACCATGCTACAATTTTTACAATAAAATTCCATTGCTCACTCTTATACATGTGCATGGACAGGCTGGAGTTGATTGAGATGAGAGGTGTCAAATCAGCAGAAATGAGAATCATCTAATCTTTTTTCCCCCTTTTCTCTGTCTTTAGGCAGTCAGCATTAATGAGTTTCTGAAGCCTGCTGAGGGTGAGAGGTATTATGCACCTGGTGGTCGAGGTCGAGGAGGCCGTGGCCGTGGTTCTAGAGGTTATGGTGGAGATTACGGTGGAGCCAACACTACGAGCAATGTGGAAGCCCCTCCCATTGAAGATCCGGGTCACTTCCCTACATTGGGTGGCAAGTGATGCTTTGTTAGTGCTTTCTCCCACGTCCAAGAGGCAAATTGACTGAAAAATAATGGAGTGAAAGGGTCAATGTTTCTGATGGCCTTCAATGTAAATTTCTTGCCCTCATGCCATACCCTCTGTAGTTGTTTTCTTTATGTGGGGTTACTTTTCTGATATATTGGGTTATATGAAGCACATTAATTTATGCATGAGCTTTTTCCCCGCAGTTCCGTTCTTATATTTTGTATCGCGTTCTCAGTGACAAAAGATGGCAGGGTACTCCTGTTCTGATTAGGGACAAAACACCTTCACAATTTACATTATTTGTGATGGGAGTCATAAAAGTTTAATAACCGTGACACTAATGAGTAAACCGTGGGAGGGCGGTTGGTGCAAATAGGGGGTGAGGTTATTTGACTTCTCATGTTTTGTCCATCCTCTTATTTTTTTCAAAAAATCTGATCACCCTGGCCTTCACCTCCTGTTGTGTTGTAGGGTTTGGCATTGACCCTTTTTGTTTATTAGAATAAAAAAAGATTACAATTAAGGAGGGGCCCTTATCTGTATTCGAAAGTGACCAAAGCTGTGATAGCACCAAAGAGTTTATAAGTTCATCCTCTTAATGAATCTCAGGAAATGTTAAAAAAAGGAATTTATCACTTGTCCTTTTCATCTAATGAAGTGTTCACGCTATTTCCTTTACAAGGTCCATTGTTCTTACACTTAATGAACCTGCTCTGCCGGTCTTCCATCATTCTGCGACACTACTTTGGCAAAAAGATTGTGTGCTATGGCTCAATAGAAGCAACAAAGTGAAGAGAGAGAGAGCGTGAACCACCTTCATTATGAGAAGCAACTTGACTAACTATTTTGGCTCTTTAATTTCTTCTTATGCATAACTAGAGCAATTTAGAGCGTGTACTCCTATAACATAGTAAAAATAAAAGGTGTTCCTGTAAGGCGTTGTAAGGCAATTGTATGCTCTCTATCCCTATAAGCATAGATTGCCAAATTGTCGCTAGAGAGCAAAACAAATTAGCTTGGCGCTAACACGCTGTTCTCATACTGTTGAACTATGAGAAATATATTTAGACATATATATTGAGAAGAGGATCATGCTGACCGAGCAGACCGTTGAGCTTAGCACATTTTTGTGGCAGGCGAAGTGCTGTCACTTTGGGGACATCCGATGACAAAAGGGATCTTAGTCATCAAACGTTTGAGAGCGTATTCATCTTCACCAGTATATCTTTCTGTTGAACTATGAGAAATATATTTAGATATATTGTCAAGCTGAAGCAGGGCTAAGTGTCAAAGTTCAACAATCATTTTGTTCACAATTTGTACACTTCAATTAAAAAATCTTTTTAATCAAGAAATAAGAAGATATATCTAGCTGTAAGGATTTAGCAGGACAAGTCCACAAGGGTAAACATTGATGGTGATTAGTGAGATTACAGTAGACATGTCATGGACGAGCCAACAAGAAAATAGCGGACATTCTCTTGTAGTCAAGGACTCAAGATGAGCAGCAGCCACTATTCTGAGCAACAGGCTGTCCACGAATATTTACAGTTGGAGGCTTGGCAGCATTTGCGGCCGGTTGGCTTGCCATACTGCAGTCAGGAGAGCAAAAGAGAATGAAATAATGGAAATTGAGAGAAGCAACACATATGCCAGCTCATATCATAAATGTAAATGAAAAGATCATTTGGAGGACATTATACAAGGGATGAGGTCAAAACCAAACAAGTTGCTATATCTTTCATTTAGATTTTTTCTTCTTGGCTTGTGTAAATGTGATATTGCACGAAGTGATCCATGCCCATGTTTAAATCCATTTTAAGGCATCAAATAGGATCCTAACTGCAAGATGATTACATTTACCATATGAAATATCTCTCAAATTCTGTACCAACCATAATGTCATAAAAGGAAGTGATAAAAATATATAAGTATCCATCTCCCAGAAAATAGAAGTAATTGAGTCTTATCAAAGATCAGGTCGCAACTTGGGAAGGCTATACAAGAAACCTTTGATTAGCACTAGTTAAAGAGGATACACTTTTACCTATTCTTGATAGCAGAAGTCATAGCCATGAAAGCCTGTTCTACGTTACTAGCATCTTTTGCACTGGTCTCCAACAATGGAATACCAATATCATCAGCAAAGGCCTAAGAATAAATTTAAGTAGATCAGTTTGTTTTTCAATTTAAGGACAAAGGATGATTAAATATCTGCAAGAAGATGATTCACCTTAGCCGTTTCATACGACACAACTCTATTAGCTGCAAGGTCAGATTTGTTCCCAACAAGAATCTTGTTAACATTTGGGGTAGCATAACGATCAATTTCATTCAACCACTGCTTCACATTGTTGAAGCTCTCCTGATCCGTCACATCATAGACAATCTACCATAGAGGCCATCCAAAGAAAATGTCAAAAGGTACAGAAAGCAGATGGCATTAGACTCTACAGATAACTGGTTGCTATTTACATTTTCTTAAGAAAAGGAAACTACTCACTATTATGCCATGAGCTCCACGATAGTAGCTGCTAGTGATAGTCCTAAAACGCTCTTGTCCAGCAGTATCCCACTAAACAGTGTCAAAACAGAAAACACCAATATCTTGATTTCATGAAAAGTTCACAGCACATCAAATATCTGTAACATGAAAGGCCTGAAGCAGAAGTGCGGGTGAAGTCTTACAATCTGAAGCTTAATGGTCTTCCCATCTTGCTCCACTGTCCGGATTTTCTACAAGAAAATATTTGAACAGTTGGTAAGATCAGTAATAACATAAAAGTAAGAGCGCTCTGGCTGAAAAAGATCACAGAAGATTCAAACTGTATGTAAAATTGAGTAGCTCATAAACAATTAAAGTATCTTACAAAATCAACTCCAATTGTGCTTATGTAGCTCTCCTGATATGTGTCATCCTGATGGTAAAAAGCGATAAAATAGTCAGCCAACATTTTCAGAATAAATTTTTTAACCACATTGAACTATAATCTGATAAACTTTTCAGCAGGGTGAGAGTCTCTGAGTTCACGATCAAGAATCTCTAACAATGAAAGGGACGCAACCAGCAATAAGTTCATTATTAATCATCCAGATGATTACAGTGTAAAAAATAAACTTCGTGTAAAAGAAGAGTCTCAAATATCATGGCAGATGTAGTTTTTTATGAGTAGGTGATTCAAAATTTCATAAAAAGCAATTGAACAACTCCACCAGGCTAGTAGACTAGCTGGAAAATTCAGGAGTATTCAGGAAAAATTATTAATTCCAAGTGGAGAATGGAACTGAAAAATGAAGACATGGAGAATCCATGGCTGATACTCCATAAATCCTCCATCTGTTTAGTCAATCAGGAATTTAGTAAGTACGTTCAGTCAGGTAAAAGCAGACTAGAAAAAAGTCAGTATAGACAATTCCAAGATTTGAAAACTTACAGCAAATCTTAAAAGGAGACATGACTTCCCAACACCAGAATCACCGATAAGCAGAAGTTTGAAAAGGTAGTCACTGCCAGAAAGCACAACCAATATAATTATAATTTACACCCATTAGCTGGCAGATGTTAAAAGTTGTATACTTAAGCACTACAACAAATTAAAAAGATAAATCACTAATAGAAACAAGCGCTAACATCAATATGAGAGAAGTTTGTTATCTTGCTATATATGCGTAATGTAGCAACATCTACTGGTCACTTTGGGATTAAATTTGATACTCCTACTTGATTTGGCTATAAAAATATGGAAGGGCAGAAGTTCTACATTTACGTATCATTCCCTAGATGTTCAAACTTACTATACTTTTTAGTAAATATTATTTCACATATTTATCAACACATCAAGACAAAGTAGTTTTTACATTATAGAAATGATCATGCACTGTTGGATGATGCAGTCTAGGTATGGTTAGATTGATACGTACAATAGAATTTGAGGAAAAGATTGTCTAAGGATTGTACCCTATTTGATAGGCTAAAGAGACAAACATGAGATAATTGACCTACCATATGCTATCATCTACAATCAAACATAGCCTACAAGTTCCAACATAGATTATGTTTGGAGTAACTATTTTGCATCTTCTTGATGCCATTATTGAAGTCAATTACTTCATAAAAAACACAGATTATGTTTGGATGCTCTTTTATAGGTTGCACTTGATATGATTTAATGCTACATCAGGAACACATAATCCAAGTTATCTAGAACATCTCTACACCCAAGTAAGGCCAACAAATATCAACCTAATTACTAAAAAAAATTGACTTAGGAGGTTACTAGTTGGACCTTGTGCAAGCATGCGAAAGAAATATTACACCAAGGAATTTCAAACGATTTGAGATAACCATGAAAGCAATGTTGTCAATGACAAAAAATAGGAAGTGCCAAGTGCCTACAGGAATTTAAAAGCAAACCACAACTGAAGTGCGCACTTTATGAAGTAAGGCGCATATGAAAAAAGGTATATGCAAGGCAAGAAAAAAAAATAGTAGCTGTAAATGTTAATCAACAACACAAACTGCAATTATATGGACTTACTGAAAAAGCTGCAATTGAGTGAAATGTATGAATCAAAAACCTTCTTCATCAAGTTCAAAAACCATTTAAAATCTCTAATTTAAATATAAAAGATACAGTTTTGAGTTTTGAATTTAACTGGTGACTAGTCTTTTCAATACTTTTAAAATTCTAATATACCATTTCCTGAAAATAACTTCCATTTTTTGGACCAATTGAAAAGAAATAAGTTATTAAGCTTAAAGTTGATTTTAATCTTCTCAAACGACGTTCGATTGTTGATTTTAATGAATTCGGGATTATAGGTGAAATCTACAACTGCGATAAACATTAAGGATGTTTTGACAAAATCCACAATTAAACGAATAAATATTGAAACGAAAAGAACTAGAAAAGGAAATTGAATGACAGAAACTAATATGAAGAGATTGTTCAATCCGTCACCAAAAATATTGCATAATAAGAAAAGGAATATGCCGACGGAACTTACTATTCTGGATTCATGGCGATTAAAAGCAGACGGAAGTCGCCGGAATATTGAGAGATCTACCGGCGAGAATTGGACGGATGCTGATTCTTCGCGGCAGAATTCAGATGCAAAAACGTTGAAAGAGGCTGTGGGAGAGAGAAAGAGAACCTGCAATGAAGACACGTAAAAGGAAAAAATGACAAAAATGGTCCTTTATGTTTGGGAAGGTCTAAAGTAGTCCCTTAAATATACATTTAAATAGTTTTAGTTCTTTAAATTTATCAAAATTGAGCCATTTTGGCCTCTATTAAATATTTAACAAACTATGGTAGTTAAATTAATGGGAACTGGAAAAAACATTTGAAGGTGCATATTTTGAAGTTTTTGCTAGTTTTTGTCTATTTCTATTGTCTGGTGCAGTTTTTGAGGTTATTTAGTTCGGGTCTTCAATATTAGAATATTTGATATTCCAATTTCAGATGTATAATTGTAATTTATTGATGTTTCTCGTTAATAAAAAATTCTTCCAATATCAATTAAATCTAACAACTAGACAAAAACCAAACATGCTTACTTTTGACCAACTTGGTAAGGGGCAATTCTTGTTATTTTTCTAAAAGAAAGCATTGATACTTGATAAGCAACAACAACAACGGCCCAGTGTAATTCAATTAGTGGGGTCTAGGGAGGGTAGTATGTATGCAGACCTTACCTCTACTCTGTGGGGTAGAGAGATTGTTTCCAGGAGACCCTCAGCTCAAGAAGACGACAATAGACGATATATAAGTACTATTAATAGAATCATAATAAAATAACATCAATATAAAAAAATGCAAAATAGATGGAAAGTATAACAATAACCACTAGGTAAGACCGGCATCAGTAGAAACCACTAACATCCTAAGACTAAATCCTAACTGGCAAGTCTTACTCTGATGTGCCGAAGAAATATTCATAACAACCTCCTAGCCTACAACCTTAATGCTCGATGATGTTTGGCTTAAAGTATGCATATTTTGATGTATATTGCCTCACATTGTGCTCATGTCTCGTAGATTTCGGATGTATAATATGATGATTTGTGCTCATTTGTGGTATTTCTATGTGTATGAATCATTCAGATGCAATTTGGGACGAAATGGCGCGAATTGGAGCGAAATTGGGAAGAAAAGGCAAAAAGTAAAATTTGAGGGCCACAGCCAGCGTGGGGCGCTGGCTGTGTCGCAATTTACATAATGTTGAAAAGTTGAGGGCCAGCGCCCCACGCTGCCCTGGACGCTCAAAATACAAACACGTCCTAATTCGATTATGACTCAGTTATTTCGACCCCAAGACGCCCCCAACTCATATAAAAGCCAACCAAAACCTATTTTGAGTGGAAATGAAGTTTTTGAGAGGAAAACACAAGCATAGAGCCGCCGTGGAGGCCGGAATTCATCAAGTTTCATCTTTTCTTCCATCAAACTTAGTAATTTTTATGTTTCTTTATATGATTTGTTGTTTTGCTACCATGTCTATGTGGAGTTAAACTTCACGTTCTAGGATTGTGGTTCTTTCATGACTATTGTTATTCAGATATTAATTTTAATTCCTTAGTTTATCATATTGGTTTATTTATTTAATCCTGCACTTAACTATTTGATTGCTTGATCACCAATTGAATACTATCTACAAATCTTGAATTGAACTCGAAAGTGAGAATTCTAGATTGCATATAGGATTGAGTAGAGCAAGTTCTTGAACCTGGGCATCGGGGAACGGATTCATGGTTAGGATAGACATATACCTAATTGCCTTACTTGGTTAATTTACAGGAATTATAAATGCGTTCTTGTTAGTTCTAATTCCATAGACATAGGAGTTAGGTTAGCTTGAATAGGCGAGTAAGAACTCGACAGATTCTTATGAGCAATATTAACTCTGTTAACCATAAACTAGATAAATTAGTTAGTCAATTCAATTGAAGAATATAATAGGAATATTAGATAGGCCATAACCCTAGATCGTTTTCATTACATTGATATCATAAAAATCTGCTCTTTCTCTGTTCAAAGTTCATTATTTATATTTCTTAATTCAATTAGTTTAGAATCAAATATTTCTAGGTTTAATTCTTGTTAGATAATTAAGATAATCTAATTTAGTTAATAGTTAATCACAAGTCCTCGTGGGTTCGACATCCGACTTTTAGTCACTTTATTACTTGACGACCGCGTATACTTGCGTGTGCGTTTGGCCGCAACACTCGACCTCCACAATTCCTTGTCAAGGGCCATGTCTTCAGTAATCCTAAGCCGTGCCGTGTCCTGCCTGATCACCTCTCCCCAATACTTCTTGATAAGCAGATTAATTAATTACATTGTTAGTCTCTATTTACTTAATTAATTACACAGTAAAGTTGGCTATTTTAAAAGATGGCTAGCTTTACTATTTCTCTTGATTTGTTTATCACAATTCCTCATAACTAGTTTGGAAGTAAGATGTGATTGTTGTATAGGGTCGAATGTGACCAACCACATCCTAACTCCAACATGACCGACCACCGAGTGCTTACGAGTCGAATTGAGAGGATGACACCGGGATGAGAGGAGGGACGACCTCGACCTGATTATCGGCTCCGTTATAAAGTACATTGACGTTGCCATTCTAAGTATCCAACTTGAATCCCCCTATTATATAAATGGGGTCAGAGTCTTGTAATAGATAGATAACTTGTAATAGAAATACTGATTCTCTCTCTAACATTTGTCTCCGTATCATCCTCTCTTTCTGTCTCTCTCTCTCTCTCTCTCTCTCTCTTTTCTTTACTTCTATTATTGTTCCGATTATTGAAACGAACCTGGGGGGTTAGTATCTTCAACTACGATTTACCCCTTCATCTCTTTGATTGATTTGCTTAAAAAAGGTTTAACTTATTTTGAGTCAAATAATTTAGCGCCATCTGTGGGGATTTCGGTAGTTGAAATCATAGTTCTCACCTGGGATATCAGAATCAACAATCTCTATCCTTCGCACTCCATAGAAACTAGGGATGGCAGAGAAAGAAGCAAGGTTGAAGGCAATAGTAAATGTCTCAACCAACCTCTTAGACTCTTTCAACGAAGCTGGTGGAGAAGACATCGGGAATATAAGACCAAGAGGAATATTGGAGGGAGAGATCTCACCCTCTATACTCGAGGATCCGATGATCATGCGCTAAAGAGGGACTTCAACGTCCACTGTGAAAGAAACACCACCAGCAGTCCAAAAGCTATTAGGGGAGTGGTTGACAAGCGCTCTAAACACCATGCTTGAAAAACCCCCTCTAGGAAATACCAGAGACTCACCGACGGTAGAAGTCACTGCTGTCACCGGCGGGCCAGGCACTGTACAAAACAATCAACACTCGTACTACCACCGATGCAAGTGATGGTACACTCGCGATCATCCTAAAAAAAATGGAAGAAATGGAAAACGAGAACAAGATGCTTCATGACCAAATGAAAGAACACCAAGAAAGGGTTGATAAAATACCTGGCGCCCCTAAGATACTGCCAAAATACGATGTGGGAAGCTTTGTAGAGCAGCCGTACATTGAGGAAGTTGCTCCCCACCCCATCCCAAAAACCTTCAAAATGCCACCATACTTAAGAATATACGACGGGAACACGGACCTAGAAGATCAGCTGATTCATTACGTCACTGCGGTAAAAGGCAACGACTTGTCAAAAGAACAAGTTCCATCTGTGTTGTTGAAAAAGTTCGGTGAAATTCTAACAGGAGGAGCGTTAACCTGGTACTCTCAGCTGCCAGCACGGTTGATATCGACGTTCGAGAAAATAGCGGATAAATTCGCTACCGCTCATGCATGAGCAAAGAAGGCCGAAGCCAGGGTCAATGACATCTTCGCCATCAGACAAATGGCGGGCGAAGGGCTCAGGGACTTTCTAGCCTGGTTCAACAGGGTAAGAATGGGATTGCCAAATGTGTCAGAAGGAATGTAGTCGCAGCCTTCCAAAATGGATTATGTAGAAGCGGATCGAAGGCTACCAAGAAGTTACTCAATAGACTTATGAATTACCCTCCCACCACATTGTCGACGCCCCCTTTTTCTCGCGAAATCGGGTTTACAACATTTGGGAAGACAATTCTATTCCCGTTTAGGAATTGGGTTTTTGGATTTGAAGAGTCTCCAACTAATAATTAAGTGCATTAGGACACTAAGGGTTTTGAGTTGGAAAACCAGAGTTCGGGTAAGGGCTAGAAATTATCTCGAGGGGAAGGTGTTAGGCACCCCTCAAGATCCACTAGTGTGGTTCCCGCCATGTTATAATTGTGACTTTACAGATAAGCAATTAGGGCTCAAATAAAGGGGCTTGCACACAAGTTTAGAACTCATTTGAGAATAGAAAGGCAGAATTTTGTGAAAGAAGGATTCAGATAACTTATCGAGAAACGAGTAAGAAGAGGAAAAGAAACACATAAAGGGAGCGGGGTCCTAGGTTTGTAAAATACATAGATCATCCACACAACATCGGTAGCCAATCGTACGCGTGGTGTTATCGTGTGATCATCATCTCCATGTCTACCCTTCCCACCCCATTAAGGTATTAAGTGCAGAATGGTATCGTTACTTATTGCATGCTATTACCCGTCCCCGTCCTATCAATACCGGAGGCATTTGGGACTACTAATCCTAAAGGGGAGGAAGTTGGGCTTTTCAGAGTTTAAAAAAGGATAAAAATCTAAGGCGACAATCAAAACACATAAGCAGTTAAAGGGGAGCTAGTAGCAATTAAGGGCTCAAACATGCCTCCTCATTTAAAGAAACAAATTGTTTAGCACGACTTACAAACACTGGTTAAGTCTTTAATTAAATTTAACATAGGAATGATGGTTGATAAATCACATATTTTCAGATAAGAAGTCCAAATTAGGCTTGCTGCTGGTTGTAATTATTAAGGATTGGTGTAATTGGTTAATGGCCTACAGGTTTACCTAGGTGATGCCTACAATCATGGTATCTAACATCACGAAAGGCAGGCTGATTTTAAAGAAAGGTTACTGATTTAAGAGACAACAAAATCTGCAGATTTAAACGACATTTTACTACTGATTTTAAACTTGCAAACGAGCTAGATGATTCAGATTCATTTAGTTATCCCTATGGGCATGCTTTTCTACACGTGATTGATTTAGGACATTTGTAAGAGTGCAGGAATCCTATAGGCATGGTACCTAGCATTCATTTGTTATTTTTAACCTATAAACGGTTTGCCTAAGGTGTGCATGCAAAAGTGCAGAAACTTATGAACATGATTTCTAATGCAAATGAACAACTTATAGGCAGGATATCTATATGCAGTAATGAATACCTTATAGGCATGATTTCTAATGCAAATGATCAACTTATAGGCAAGATATCTACATGCAGTAATGAATAGATTGGCATGCTGTTTATATGCAGTAATCGACTTATAGGCATGATATCTAATGCAAATGAACAACTTATAGGTAGGATATCTACATGCAGTACTGAATCGATTTATATGCATGATATCTAATGCAAATGAACAACTTATAGGCAGGATATCTACATGCAGTACTGAATCGATTTATATGCATGATATCTAATGCAAATGAACAACTTATAGGCAGGATATCTACATGCAGTACTGAACTTATAGACATGATATCTACCCCATATGCATAGCATGAGAGTCCCTCCCCCATTTTACTATATACACCACAGTTATTATAAATTATTATAACTTTGAAGGAATCCAGAAATAACTGAATAAATTACATCAAAAATTACAACTCCAACCAAGGAGAGCCAAGTTCAGACTCCTAGTCTGACATATGAAATAAACCAACTTCCAAGGACCAGATTTTCCAAAGCATTTCTCTTATTTGGGATATCTCAAAGTTCCAAGGAACTTCAAGAGTTCCAGGCAATGCTTACACCCTAAATATCAATATAAGGTCACAGTGAAGTGTGGAAGGGACAACCCTCAAATGTCTAAGTTCAGAGGAAAATCAAGGTCCCAAGGCAAGGCTCATAGGAGGGGGGCAGAACTTAGAGACTAGGAGTAAGTGTAAGTGCAATAAAAGGGAATTAAGGGGAGGCCAGGGCAGGCTGGTGGTCATGCCTAGCAATTGGGATGCTGGCACACCCCTGACCAGCCTGTCAGCCTTAGAATTGGGGAGTTAAGACCTTGTTGAAGGTCAGGTTCAGCCCTGGACAGCAATTGGGATGCTGCCAGGCCATACCTTAACTCAACACACATAGGGAAATGGGGTATGGGGGCAATTGTTCATACCAGCAGCAAGATACAAAGAAAGAGCAGGCAAGGGCATGTAGGTATTTCAAAATTAGCTTTACAAAGAATTGAAAATAGACATGGATACAGGGACTGTAAATAAATACATTAGAATGGCACTGAAATTAATTTTAGGACATACCAGTTGCAAGAAGCAAGTAAAGAGAAGCGGTAGCCTTGTAAAAGCCAAAGTGCAGTCAAGAAGCAAGAATACTATAAGTTCAGAAGAGAATTGTGATTTTTAGTGTGCTTAATCGTGTTTGTAGTGTTGAAGGAAGTCATGTATTCATAGTGCAGAAAGAAGCAGAAATAGGTAAGAAAATAGTTTGAAAATCAATCACATAAGGTTTCCCTTTAATTAAGGGATTCTGATTTCAAACGGGCAAAGTAAATAAGGAAAGAGGTTAATTAAACACTTTTCAAAGTAGTGCAAGAAGGGGTAAATTTTCTAAGTAGTGCAAGAAGAGGTAAATACATAATAGTTATTTAAGGGAAAGATTTTGACAGTACACAGTTGTATAATAAAGGAAAGAGAATCAATTAACAACCAATGAAATCAAAGTTACATGTTTTGCTCGAAAGAACCAAGTCGAGAAAAGGCAAAGAGAGGTTTTACTTAAAAGAATTAGCAACAATCAATTA
Source organism: Nicotiana glauca (assembly GCA_026770625.1). Lineage (NCBI taxonomy): Eukaryota > Viridiplantae > Streptophyta > Magnoliopsida > Solanales > Solanaceae > Nicotiana > Nicotiana glauca. The sequence continues at coordinate 140,718 of MU732063.1, forward strand.
ACCTAAAAAAAGATTCTGATTTGAACATAAGTTGGAAAGCCTTTTTGAAGAAAGGTTTTAACACATATATAAAAGGGAATGTCATGCTAATCAGAAAAGTCTAGTATAGAAGAATTCAGAGTCATACACAAAAGGGTTCAAACTCAGTACATGGATCCAAAGTGAGTTTGAGAGAGTGTAAGGCTCAAACAGAGCCCTAGTCTAAACACACAAGACCAAACTCGCCAAAACCCCCAAAATCCTAGGGTTTTTGACTTGAATCAGATGCAAAGAAGACAAAAATAAGGGAACAAGCAAATACAGTAGAAAGTTTAAAGCAAAAAGAGTAAGGAAATTAATTCGAAACATAATGAGAGCAAAAGAAACAGTAGAAGAAAATATGCTTAAGTAGGTATTCTGGAGGAAACTTAAAAAGGTAAAAATAGTAAGAATGCTTAATGAATACAGTAGAAGAATACAGTAGGCGAGATCATAGTGGAAGCAGAGCATAGTGAAAAGCATACAAGCACATAATATAGAAAATACAGTAGAGGAACATGCATGGTAAAAGAAGAACATAAGAACATAGTAGAGACAAACATATACAAATAAAGGGAAAAGAAAAGTCGGAAAAACACTTAAGCATTTTCAGAAACCCTAAATCGGAAAGAAGTGACTTTGAAAGTAAAATTTTTAAAGAAAAGTTGGGGAAATCTTTTAAAAAACTCAAAATAGAGCATGAATACTCACAGATCTGAAGAGAATTGGAGGAAAACCTCGAACAACTAGGGTTTCAGATGAACCCTAGAATGAGAAAGGCTTGGAAAAGGTTCGATCTAAGTCGGATAAGGCTGGAAATAGGCTCAGGAGGCTAAGATATGCTTGCGCCAGGCCGGAGATGGCCGGAAACCTCAAGTCGGCGGAGGTTTGAGTGGAGACGTTCGAGGTCTAGCATCAAACCTTCAAGTACCAGGCACATAGGAGCAATATGAGATGAGTATGAGGTTTCCATGGCCTGAGAAGCCATGGATTCCGGTGAGAATCGAAGGGATTAGGGTTAGTTTGGGTGGCGGCGGCTAGGGTTTGAGGGAGGTTACAGAGAGAATGGGAGAAGAAGGGGAATTCAAGGGCGACGAGTAAAGGGAAATGAATTTAGGGTTGGGGTGTTGGTAGATTAAAAATGGAAAGGGTGTGTGTGAGCCGTTGATCTGTTAGATCAACAGCTGCGATTAAAATAAAAGACTCGGGCGGGTTATTTGAGTGGGTCAGGGGCGGGTAATTTAGGAATTGGGTCAGGTTTAAATCAAAATAGGGCTGGGAAATAGGGGGTTTTGATTTGGGTTAAAATTGAAATGTAATGGGCTATGTATTAAATAGCCAATTTCTCCCCTTTTAATTTAATTAAGATAATTATAATGATTTTAAAAATAAATTAAAAGCACTGAATTAATTAATAATATATAAACATTAATCTAAAAATACTGGGAATAATTTATAATTGTAAAACGCTATTAATCGTAATATAGACTATAATTGTAATTTTATGCAATTTAGCTTAAAAATATCAAATAAATTTATAAAAAATATGCAAAAAATTACATTAATTATATTGTAGTGTAAATATGAGGATGGAAATATATTACTCACCAAAATGATAGTTTTGGAAATAATTATTGGATTTTATACTGCTAAAACAAATAATAAAATGATTTTAAAAGCTTGAAAAATTAGGAAAAATGTCAAAATTCTTGGGCATACTTATATATGCATGTACATGCTATTTTGAGTATAAAAATAGGTAGGAAAAAATTGGGTATCAACAGCTGCCCCTCTTTACCCGGAAAGGATGAAAGAGTTGTCGGGTAAAGATATGATGGCCAATTTTGGCAAAAAGAAACGGCTTTGAAAAAGGTTTTGACCGAGCTCTGGTTCCTGAGCTTCCTACATATCCCTGGTCCTACAGGAATCAGGTCATATGTAGTTCGGGATACATCGGCGGAATATGCCGATGGAGGTTTTGAAAAGGACGGACGCAATATTTAGGTTGGGAAGGATGATCAGGGACCGATGGGCTGCGGGAACCAGAGCGAGATCGCTCCTGCTGTAATGGATGTTACCAGCTGGTGTACCTTCAAATGAGTAATACAAACGTATCGTGCATAAACTTAAACATGATGCAAGTTCCCGTTGGACCATGAATGCTGTCTCTGGACGGGTAGGATGACGTCCTCAGACCATGACGTCCTAGGACATGAAGCGTATAATAAAAGATTCACATGCCTTGAAATGATGTTCACGGGTTATGATAATGGTGCCTCCGAACCATGATGCCTTTGAATAATGATGTGCAAAAGATAAAGCGGGGTCCTCAGGCCATGGCATGGCGTTCTCGGGCTATGGAAATGGTGCCTCCGAACAATGACGTCTTTGGACAATTTGGCGATATTTCAGCCGATGTGGAGCATAAATATAAATGGCGATCTTTCAGCCGACATAGGAATTTAAATGAAGTTAGCGATATTTCAGCCATGCAGGATTAAATAAGGTTGGCGATATTTTAGCCGACAAAGATTTAAATATAAATGGTGATCTTTTAGCCTACATAGAGATTTAAATGAAGTTGGCAATATATCAGCCATGCAGGATTTAAATAAAACTGGCGATCTTTCAGCCGACGTAAAGATTTAAATATAAATGGCGATATTTCAGCCATGCAGGATTTAAATGAAGCTTTAACCATGCAAAGATTAAATGAAGTTGGCGGTCTTTCAGCCGATGTAAATAAGAGGTGGCGATATTTTAGCCATGTAGGTGGAGGTAGAGCTTAACCTCGAAAGGCAGAAAAGTAGCCTTATGCAATGCAGAGAAAATGCAGGATGGATACAATGCATAGTCTCAGAAGGCAGAAAGGTAGCCTTATGCAATGTAAGGAAATGCAGATGGAGACAGTTCTTAGTCTCGGAAGGCTGAAAGGTAGCCTTATGCAATGCAAGAAATGCAGGATGGAGGTAGTGCTTAAACTCGGAAGGCAGAAAGGTAGCCTTATGCAATGCATGAAATGCAGGATGGAGGTAGTGCTTAACCTCGGAAAGCAGAAAAGTAGCCTTATGCAATGCAAGAAATGCAGGGTGGAGGTAGTGCTTAACCACGGAAGGTAGAAAAGTAGCCTTATGCAATGCAAGAAATGCAGGATGGAGGTAGTGCTTAACCTCGGAAGGCAGAAACGTAGCCTTATGCAATGCAAGAAATGCAGGATGGAGGTAGTGCTTAACCTCGGAAGGCAGAAAAGTATCCTTATGCAATACAAGAAATAAAGGTGAGGAGTAACAAAATTTCTTAGCTGAGAGATGATAGCTGATAGTTGATTGCGTCATTGTGGCTGCTGGGGATGTCGTGTGCGGATAACACTTGTAAAAAGGCGATGATCCTGAGAGTTGTATTCCTGAAACATCATGAGTATGTAATCATATCTGATGACTTTATGTCTTGGGCTGCCTGCATTCAAAGAAAAATCGTGAGTTTTGTAAAGGAGGAAGGTTAGTTCGTCTTCCCGTGGACTTCGCTCGTCCTGCTCGGCCCTTGTTTCGGTGATACTTGTGCGTATCCTTGGGTTAGCGTTACTAAACAAAACAATTTTGATAATAGACATGCATGACTTACTAAAATATGACATAAATATATATTATCAAAAATACTTTTCTTTTAGATAAACCAACGACTGCCACACGGTTCAAGACATTGCAACCTCTCTCACCGGAATTTTGAGGGTCCTCCTCAAAATTCTGCCCCAATTTATAGGGCTGGGGTTTCTGACGTTTGTATGCGATGAATGGCTGAAAGTTGACTTCGAAATTTTGAGGGTCCTCTTTAAAATTCTACCCCAGTTTTCAATATCGGGGGGGGGGGGGGGGAAAGAAATTTTTNGAATTGTGACCGAACCCATAGGGCTGCCTACGTATCCCCCCTCTTAACCGGGAATCAGGTTAGACGTAGTTCAAATTACATAATGAAATCATAAATTGTTACACATAGTGTCGCTTGACTGCATCTGAATTGATTGGTTTTGGCCAGACTTTCCTATCCATTTATGCGAGTACGAGGGCTCCTGTTAGGACTCGATGAAACATGTACGGGCCTTGCCAGTTAGGAGAGAACTTTCATTTGACCTCATCTTGATGCGAAAAAATTTTCTTCAACACCAGCTGCCCCGGTGTGAATTGTCTCGGCTTGACCCTTTTGTTGAAGGCTCTGGACATTCTGTTCTGATACAATTGACCCTGTCAAACTGCATTCAGTCTTTTCCCGTCTAGAAGGGCTAACTGCTCATAGCGGCTTTTTACCCATTTTGCATCTTCAAGTTTCGCTTCCTGTATAATCCTCAGGGAAGGAATCTCTACCTCGACCGGGATGACTGCCTCGGTGCCATAAACCAACATATAGGGAGTCGCCCCGGTTGATGTGCGAGCTGTGGTACGTTATCCCAATAAAGCAAAGGATAGCTTTTTGTTCCACTGCTTGTGTTTCTCTATCATTTTCCTTAATATATTGATGTTCTTATTGGCCGTTTCTACAGCTCCATTCATCTGAGGTCTGTAGGCTATAGAATTCTTGTGCTTAATCTTGAACGTCTCACACATTGCTTTCATCAGATCACTGTTGAGATTTGAACCATTATCAGTGACGATTGTCTCTGGGACGCCGAACCGGAAAATGATATGGTCGCGAAAAGTGTCTGCCACAACCTTCTTGGTTACTGCCTTATATGATGCTGCTTCAACCTATTTGGTGAAATAATCAATTGCCACTAGAATGAACCTGTGCCCGTTTGATGCGGCATGCTCGATAGGTCCGATGACATCCATTCCCTAAGCGGCGAACGACCATGGTGAGCTTGTTACATTGAGCTCGTTAGGAGGTACCCTTATCATGTCGGCATGAATCTGGCAGCGATGGCATTTTCGAACATACTGGATGCAGTCCGTTTCCATAGTCATCCAAAAATAACCAACTCGGAGTATTTTCTTGGCTAAGGCGAAACCATTCATATGCGGGCCACAAGTCCCTGCACGAACCTCCTCCAACAACCTGGATGCTTCCTTTGCTTCGACACATCTTAGTAATCCCAAATCGGGAGTCCTCCTATACATGATTCCTCTGTTGTGAAAGAAGTGATTGGATAGCCTCCGCAGTGTGCGCTTCTGAGTAGTATTTGCAAGTTCTAGATATTCTCCTGTTGCCAGATATTTCATAATATCGTGAAACCACGGTTTCCCATCTGTTTCTTCCTCGACATGAGCACAGTAAGCGGGTTGATCCTGGATTTTTACCGGGATATGATCAATGAAGTTCTTATCTGGATGCTGAATCATGGATGATAGAGTGGCCAATGCATCGACAAACGCATTCTGGACTCTGGGGACATGCCAGATTTCTGTCCTTGTAAAACTCTTCCTCAACTTCTGTACATGATGCAAATATGGGAGTATTTTGGAGTTCTTGGTTGCCCATTCTTCTCAAACCTGATGTATGAGCAAGTCGGAATCCTCGATCACTAGTAACTCCTGAACGTTCATGTCAATGGACAGCTTGAGCCCTAAGATGCAGGCTTCATACTCGGCCATGTTGTTGGTGCATGGGAACCTGAGTTTGGCAGACACCGGATAATGCTGACCTATTTCTGATACTAGAACTGCTCCTATGCCAACTTCTTTAAAGTTTGCTGCTCCGTCGAAAAAAATTCTCCAGCCATCATAGGATTCTGCAATGTCTTCTCTTATGAAAGAGACCTCCTCGTCAGGGAAATACGTCTTTAGAGGCTCGTATTCTCCACCCACGGTATTTTCGGCAAGATGATCGACTAGTGCTTGTCCTTTGATCGCTTTTTGTGTCACGTAGAAAATATCAAATTCATTCAGCAAGATTGGCCATTTGGCCAGCTTGCCCATGGGCATGGGCTTCTGAAAGATGTACTTTAGTGGATCCATCCTTGATATAAGATAGGTGGTATATGCACAAAAATAATGCCTCAACTTCTGAGCTACCCAATCAAAGCACAACAGGTGCATTCTATCAAGGAATACCGGGCCTCGTATAGGGTGAAATTCTTGCTGAGATAGTAGATGGCTTGCTCCTTTCTCCCTGTTTCATCATGTTGTCCCAAAACACAACCAAATGCCCCATCCAGTACTGCAAGGTAGAGCAATAGTGTTCTACCCGGTTCGGGCGAAACCAGGACTGGCGGCGTTGACAGGTATTCCTTCATTCTGTCGAAGGCTTTCTGACGATTATCAGTCCATTTAGTGGCGGCGTCCTTCTTCAACATCTTAAAGATTGGTTCACAAATAATAGTGGACTGGGCTATGAACCAGTTGATGTAGTTGAGTCTCCCCAGGAAACTCATAACCTCTTTCTTGTTCTCTGGTGGTGGCAATTCTTAAATGGCCTTAACCTTTGATGGATCCAGTTCCCTTCCCCGTCGACTTACAATGAACCCGAGTAGTTTTCCGGCTGGAACCCCGAATGCACATTTGGCAGGATTCAGTTTTAAGTTGTACCTTCTCAATCTGTTGAAGAACTTCCTTAAATCTTCCATGTGGTCAGTGGCTTTCTTGGATTTGATGATGACATCGTCTACATACACCTCAATCTCTTTATGTATCATGTCATGGAAGATAGTAGTCATGGCCCTCATGTAGGTGGCCCCGGCATTATTTAATCCAAACGGTATCATCTATAGTATAAAAGAACAGAGCAAGAGACTCCAAGAAAGCAAACTATGCCATAGATACGAAAGTTTCCCTACAAAAGGGGCTGGCTTCAACAACCCATAAGGGACGGCTTGCCAAGCTACACAAACAGTTAATATATTTATAGTCGCAAAAGTTTTCCTACAAACTGGGTTGGCTTCAACAACCCATAAGGGACGGCTTGCCAAGCTACACAACTCAGAAAACTTTTGTACTATAACCAACGTTAGCTGTTTATAACTCAGAAAACTTTCGTACTACAATAAGCTAACTTTCTTACAGTATTCCTACTCTATTTTTCATACATGGACCGGCCTTTCCATCTATTCGAAAGAAAGAATAAGAGAGAAATTTAGAAAGCACTCATATGTAGTATTTCACAAAAGATTTACAAGGTTTACAAGATGATTGCTAGATGATCCTACAACTACTACAAGGCCTCCTTTATATAGGGCTAGGAGGTTATCACAAGACAAACTTTCAAGATAAAATAAACCTATCTTACATGGCAAACTTATCTTACAAGTGGGTCCTTCTAAACATGTGAATGACTTTAGGCAAAATAACTAAAAACACCTGAAAACATGTGAAAGGGGTGAAATATACATTGGTGTAGCATGTGAAAGTATGTGGGAGCATGTGATGCCATGTGAAAGTATGGTGTTGCATGTAACGAAGCATGTGGAGGCATGTGGAAGCAAGTGAAAACAAGTTGAAGTAGGGCCCGGATAGTATGAAAAAATGTGGAAATTTGTCTTAACATGAGTAGGATATTTTTGAGGGTTTTTTGGTGGCTAATTTAGGATTATGGTGGGATTAGCAGGGATTTAGGTAATTATCCTTCATTGATTCTAGGGTTGTCTTCTAGGCATCTTTTCAAAGACCTTGTGTAGTAACGCCTAGAATTTGACGACCCTTCCTTGCTATGCTCTTTCTCTTTTGGATTGAGAGATGTAATCCGCAACCTTAATCTGGAAATGTCTTGAGTGATCTTTTCTCGGATGACTTCGTATGGGGTTTGATATTCTTTTGCTGCTGCCTGGACTCTATCCCAGTGAGGATGATTGCTTGTATAATTCCAGCTTGCCCAATCTTTTGGCCATATCTCTTTTGGTATACACATATTTTGTTGGAAAAGGACTCTTTGTGCCTCGCTATATTATTCTTCCATTGATAAGATGGACACGGGAAATTTCCACCAAAATGATGCCTCTGCTTGCGCCTGGACTTTTCCATTAATAATCTTTACTGGCCTATGAAACATGAACACCTTTGCTGTGTAGGAATCATTGAAATATTTCATCCAGTATCTTCTAGGTTTAAACCATAGCAAAATATTTTAAGAGCTGGTACAATTATACAAACCATTGCTTGTATAATTCCAGCTTGCCCAATCTTTTGGCCATATCTCTTTTGGTATACACCTATTTTGCTGGAAAAGGACTCTTTGTGCCTCACTATATTATTCTTCCGTTGATAAAATGGACACGGGAAATTTCCACCAAAATGATGCCTCTGCTTGCGCCTGGACTTTTCCATTAATAATCTTTACTGGCCTATGAAACATGAACACCTTTGCTGTGTAGGAATCATTGAAACATTTCATCCAGTATCTTCTAGGTTTAAACCACAGCAAAATATTTTAAGAGCTGGTGCAATGTTATCAAAATCCTTGAAGACATTGCATTTGAATTCCATGAAAATATAATACTGATGGCATAGGTACCAGAAAAACCATAATAGTTCTTGTGGAAAATCCTTGGCTTGAGCTATGAATATATGGCAGAACGGATATTCTGGATTGACCCCATATGGCTTGAGAATGGGTCCTCCATGTTATCGAAAAACTTGGAGCTCATAATGAGTTCTTCTTTCAATAATAATTGATGGATCAAAGGGATCCATGAGATTGAACAATTCCGGTGGATGATCTGTTGGCTTCAATGAACTTGTTCCTGGTAAAATGGAAGACATGAAGATGTGACTAATTAGCTTTTCCTTTGACTTCAATTTTGCTGGGGAAAATCTCTTTGAGAATTCTTCCGGCCGGGATAGAAAATTTGCGAGAATATTATCCTTTCCTTTCAGGTGCCTGACTTGAAACTTATATGGAGAGAACCATCGAGCCCACCTGAGAATCTGAGGATTAGGAATAATTTTTGCATTTAGCTGAATCATCTTCGGGAAGGCCTTCATATCCATTTCTATCAGAAATTCTGTATGATTAAGGAAGAAATTGAATTTCTTGATTCCATTCTTTACTGCAAGAATTTCTTTGAAAGTGGAGTGATAATGTTGCTCGGCATCTTTGAACTTTCCACTGGCGTATCCGCATATTTTCCTCTGGCCATCTTTTTCTTCAAATAGAACAACACTCCAATATTCGTTGCTGGCATCAGTTTGCGATATCTTCTTACCGTCCGAAGGGATATAGAGGGACTTGACATTTTTAGAAATCTCCTTTATTTCCTTGACTGCTTCATCATGTTTCTTTCCCCATAGCGGAGCATTTTTCTTGAGCATTTCTGTAAGTGGAGAAAGGTATGTAGAGATATTTGGGATAAAATCTCTCACATAATTTATTATACCCAGAAATTGTTGGATCTGCTTTGTTGTGAAGTTGGTATCTGGAAATTTGAGTAATTCCTGACATATATGTGGTCCGGAACTGCATTCACCTTGGACAAAATGCATTCCAAGAAAATCAATCTCCTTTTGAGCAAAAACTATTTTTTATTGCTGAGAGCATGATCCCGTACTGTGTTACCAATGACTCAAATTGACGAAGCAGGTTGATATATTCCTCCAATGTATCACTAAATAACAGGATGTCATCAATGTAAAATAAAGAGGTATGGAGGATGGGTTGGAATATTTTTATCATGGCCTTTTGGAACAAAGAAGGTGCAGTTTTTAACCCGAAGGGCATGACTTTCCATTGGAAGTGATGATTGGGGATGCAAAATCCCATTTTGGGTCTTTCTTCAGGGTGGATTCCCAATTGCCAAAATCCCGATTTTAAATCAAACTTGGAAAAATATTTGGCCTTGGCTAAGTGGGAGAAAAGGGTGAGCCTATTTGGGATAGAGAATTTATCATCTTGGAGGAAATGGTTAAGTGGCTAGTAGTTGATGACTAACCTGAGCTTTCCTCTTGTTTGCTCAACCCTTTTGTTGACACAAAATGCTTCACATGCCCACTGTGAATCTGATGGTTCTATCAGATTAAATTCCAAAAGTTCTTCGCATTCTTTCTTCGCTAGCTGAAGATGATCTGGATTCATCCCTAAATGACTGGCTTTTGTCAGATTGATATTTTCATTTTTCTTGAAAGGGAGCTTGATAAAAAATTCTTCATTTTTCCATAACGGGCGTTTCCCTTTCTTCATGAAATCCTTGTGGGAATCGGCACATGATTGTTCAATGAGATTTTGCTCAATCTCTTTGATTTGTTCATCATTGGTGATTTGGAATAGCCTTGGAATCTTAGAATAAGGTCTGAACTGCTTTTTTAAATCTATCCCGTTAGCCTTGATCTGGAGCTGATCTTTAAGCTGTCTGTAAATGTCAAATCCAATAATAAGATCTTTTCCTGGTACATCAGATCCTAGCAGCATTGTTCTGTACTTCAATCATGGAAAGAACTCAATGGTGATCGGGTGCTTTGTAATGACCGTTGTGGTCAAGATTGCATTTGATGCAGTGTTGAAATCCTTAAAATGCGGTACCCATTGATCTTCAGGGAGAATGGCAGGATTTATAAGTGAGGAAGCAGCTCCGGTGTCGATGAAAGCAATAACTCGAGTTGGCTTGTCCTAGTTGGATGAATAGACTTTGAGTTCTACTTAAGGAACGACTGTGAGAGCATTGATCTCCTCTCGAGCTTCGATCATTGGTTCTGAAATTTGGTAATGATCATTGCCTAGATCTTCATAGATATCAAGAGAGAATAAAGTTTCGTCATTAGGTTCATCATCCATAGAGAATATGGATTCAAGGTCCTCCTCCTTTCCAAGATGTATGCCAGTGTAATCTTCAATCTCTTCAATGAGTTTGATAGATCTTCTTGATTGTGGACAATTTTTAGCGAAATGTACAATCTTATGACAAATAAAACATCTGTTTTTCTTGTGAAAATTTCCTGGCCTTCTCCGTCTGAAATATTTTGTGCGTCTCTTGGACCTTGATTTCTCGTCTGGAATTCTTGGCCATTTGAACCTCCTGAATTCTTTCCTTCGCCTAGATTTGTGGCAAGAACATCCTAATCCGGTGATTAGATCAGATTTGCGGCATGCTTTGTCAAGTGCTAGATTGTGTTGGTTAATTTGTTTTAGGGCAGAGCACTTCGTACAAATATCATCCAATGCTACGAAAATAGCTTGCCTGATGTAACCAATTTGTGGGATGGTTATTGACTGAAACTTTTCTTCAATGATGGTCATGGTTCGACTTGCCAACAACTTTGGTAGTAAAGATACAAAAGTTTGCTTTAGATTGATGTCTCCTCCAATCTCGAAGTATATCTTCGCCATTTTTTGAAAATGTCTATCAATGTCCTTTTTGTCGAATGACACACACTTCATCTCGAAGAGTTGCCTTCGCATTTTATCCTGTCTTTGGCCAGCATCTCCGCAAAAAACTTCATGTAGAATTCTAATGTTGAAGGCAAAATCTTGGGAAGTAAGAAAAGTATTTTTGTCTTGAATTCCAAGTGCATTCCACCATCTCTGAGGATCCCTGAGAACCTTGAAGTAAGTTCTGAAAGGATGATATACTTTTCTCATTCCACCAAATTTCTGGTCACCATCCAAGTATAGAAGTCTTGGATCCATTGAGGCCATTTTGAAACCTTGACATCACCTAAGGTGAAAGTATGGAAACCAGTTCCAATTGGCTTTGACGCCATGGGCTCATATCTTCTTTCTGGGATTGGTTCATCTGTCATGCCTTCTTGTTCGTCATCTACTTCAGATATTTCTGGATCTCTTGGCTGGTTTACAAATATTGGGGGATCATCTTCTTCGGAAGAGTTCGTTGTGGATTCATTGCTTGCTTGAGAGCTATCTTCCATTGTTTCATCTTTTGATGAGTTTACAGATTCCGACCATGGGGTGTCTTCTTTTGATATGTATCTTGGCTGAGAGACATAAAGGTCTGGAGCCTTCTTGTCAGAAATCATCAGATTTTCTGGATTTGATCCTTCTGAACTTTCTCCTTGGTCTCGTCTTTTCTTGGTTTGTTTCTTTGTTGCAAGGGAATATTTCCTTTCCTAAACCATTTTTGCGATATCAAAATCATTTTCTTCTTTTGCTGGTCGGGTGAAAGAGATTGGATTTTGTGAGGTAGATGGAAAGGTAGAAAAGGTGTAATCCAATTTAGGTAGTGAATATGCTTGTGGAGACATAGGGAAAAAGGTAGGTTTTGAAGGGAAAACTGGGGTTCTTTGTGGCTCAAAGTGATTATTTCTCAGAAGTTGAATCTGTTCTTTGATGGAAATCGTCTCCTGTTGTTGTTGTTGTTGGAAAAATTGGAAAAGTGAAGTTCCTGGCGGACAAATCTCATATTGTAAATTTGCCACCCTTAGTTCCAAGGCTTTGATCAGTCCTGCATGCTGAGATGATGTCTGTTCCACTTTTTTCTCAATTGTTTCCACTTTGCTCATTAACTTGTTTTGTGCATGGGTCACGTTTTTTGTGGTGTTGCCAATATTATTGAGCACTTTGTTCTGGAAGATGGAATTTTCTGATTGCCAGTTCATTGTTGCTTCAATGTCAGTTGTTGGGGTTTTTTCTCCAGATGGTAGTACTATGTTTTTCTTTTGGATTTTTGGAGCATGGCTGATACCCTCTTTTTCAAAAGGTTGGAGTGGAGGAAAATCTTGGGAGTGGCTGGAACTTGAAGGGCTCATCATGAATATTTGTGGGTGTGTGGACCTTTGGGTTGGTGGAGTTTTAAGTTCAGGTAGCTTTTTGGATTCTGGGGTATGAGGTGATGTTGGTTTGGATTTGGGCGTAGTTTCACTATCCTCCCAGCTTAGGGGTGAATTTTTCTAGTAGTTTTGGCCATTCTTGGGGTTTGTAACTGACAAGAAATTCATATTTACCTGGACGACTTAATGAGCCAATCGAAGGATCTTTATTTTCATATTTGGCCCTTTCAATAGTTTTCCCCTTTTTCTTGGATTGTGGTTTGCGCTGGTGATGTTCATCATATTCTCCAATTGGATCTTCTAAATAGTCTTGGCAGGTGCAACCGAGATCCCATGGGCAGTGTCTAGTGAAGGGGCATTTGAACCACCACATTCTTTTTCCTTCTTTGTCAAAATATTGGCACCAGTTATGTTCTTCCATGATGCTTTGTATATTCCAGAAAAATTCTCCATCAGGTTCCGGGTATGTATCCGTTGTATCTTTAGGTTGAATCATTTGGCAAGAAAAGATGGTTTTATTGGGTTTTTTGAGATGGGAATGGTCAATGCTTATGAAAACGGTTTTGTCACTTCTTTTGGTAAAAGTTGGTTCACCAGATTGCCTAGATTCCTCTAATTCTCTTAGCTTCTCATAATTTGTGATCCAGGAATCAACAAGGATTTTGACAAGTTCATCTCTGGAAATCTATCTAGGTATTTGGGTGCACATGGTGTTTCCTTTGGTAGCATCAATATTTAAGAGTAAGGCATTTTCTCCTCCGGGTAGGCAGAGATCCATGGCATGATTTTGGACTCGCCACGCCATTTGGTGGTGAAGGGTAGCTTGGATGGAGTCTTTGGCTTGTGGGGCTCCTTGGATTTGGACTTGGATTTTTAGAGCTTCGGTTAGATACGGGTCATAAAGAGACATGTTGAAATTTGGGAAGATGGTTATGAAGCCGTTTTCTCCACATCTTCTTCGTCCATCCATATCTAATGGTACCCAGCAAAACAATCGACGAATGACTGTAGCTCGTGCTTGGTGCAGTTGTCAATCAGGATGTGTATGTTCGGCAAGGAGAAGTCATCTTTCGGACTGGCCTGGTTGAGGTCCCGGTAGTCGACATAGACTCTGACCTTCCCATCCTTCTTTGGCACTGGCACAATATTGGCCAACCATGTTGGATATTCTACTACCCTGAGGACCTTGGCTTTAACTTGCTTGGTAACTTCTTCCTTGATTTTCAAACTCATGTCCGGTTTGAACTTTCTGAGCTTTTGTTTTACCGGTAGACATGTCGGATCTGTTGGCAATTTGTGAGCTACAATAGATGTACTGAGACCGGTCATATCATTATACGACCAGGCAAATATGTCCTCATATTCTTTTAAAAACTCTGTGTACTCTTCCTTTTCTGACAGCGACAGGTGAACACTGATGCGCGTTTCCTTGACATTCTCTGTATCCCCCAAGTTGACAACCTCAATTTCGTCCAGGTTAGACTTAGGACTATTCTCAAAGTCCTCAACCTCTTTAACGACCTCTTCTGGTATTTCATCCTCTTCTGAGTCTATATCCGTTTGTTGCGTTATCTCGTCGCATGTCACATTCGTCGGTTCATCAAGATAAGTAATAGTAATGTTGTGCAAATAAAGTAAATGATAGAGAGAATAATAAGAGCGAGATTTATAAGAAACTGAAATACTTTGATAAATTCCAAAATTATTTTGAACATCGGAGCTCTTTTCAAAATTTAAAGATGATACGAAAAAGGAAATCAACTAGCGAAAAAGTAAAAGATAATGCATAGTGCTTTGTTCAGCCTTGCTACCCCAAAGCTTTTCGGGCCTTGGTGGTTCTGACGGACCAATTGTTAAGACACGTTCCTTGGCTCACAGCTTGTATGGAAAGGCCTTCCTCCCCTTCCTCCTCAAAGATGACATGATAGTCCATATTGTCTTCTTCCAAGAACAGATTCTTCATTTCCGCCAATGTTTCATCTTCCTCTGACCCATATATAAAGTCTGCTAGCTGGAAAGTCTGGTCCAGGCGGGGTATCGGGTACTCCAGCAGATACTAAGAGCCGCGCCATGGTGGCGACCAGTTCCTGAAATCTTGCCAGGTATATCCATACCCTAACCCGAAGGTGGTGCCATGCTTCTTCAGTTTGATAGGCTTGGTGATTCCCTGGAGGTTCTTACCGAGCCCTTTTCCAGGTTCATACCCGCTCCAATTCAGTATACTTTCTATCTTGTTATCTCACCACTTATCCTTGTCCACGGAGTTGACTCACTCAATGTGATGGTAAGTTTCTCCACCTATCTTCCTTCTTTCTCCAATTGCTGGGATGGTCTGGCAACTATATATGGGGTTACTACCGTCGCCATGAATAATCACCTTTTGGTGATTCCACTCAAACTTCACTGCCTGGTGCAGGGTTGATGCTATAGATCTAGCGGTGTGGATCCAAGGTCATCCCAATAGTAAGTTGTAAGATGCTGGGACGTCTATCATTTGAAAGTCAACGTCGAACCAAGTTAGTCCCATTTGCAGACACGAACTGATTTCACTAATAGTGGACCTTTGGGGACCATCGAAAGCTTTGACATTGATGGCTCCATCATTGATCCCATGCAGGCTCTTTCCCAATGTTCTGAGAGTCACCAATGGGCAAATATTGAGGCTAGACCCTCCGTCAATCAGAATCCTAGTGATGAAATAATCCTCGCACTGTACGCTGATGTGTAATGCTTTATTGTGGCTTAGCCCTTCCGGCGACAATTCATCTTCGTGGAAAGTGATTTTATGACTCTCCAATACTTGCCCTACCATGTTTGCCATTTCTCCTCCAGTTATGTTGCTGGGTACATATGCCTCACTCAGTATCTTCAACAAGACATTCTTATGTGCATCGGAGCTTTGTAGCAGAGCTAGGATGGAGATTTGTGCCAGTGTTTTATTTAGTTGATCAATGACTGAGCACTCATTTGCTTGTATCTTCCTCTAGAGATCATCGGGCCCAGTTTCAATAGGCCGTCCAGAGGCCTGCTTACTTGATTTAGCTAAATGTTCAAGAGTATAAACCCCGTCGGTTCTTGTCATACCCTGCGCCGCAACCGCTTTTCCGGTTTTGGCTTTTCATTTTCTCCTTGCCTCGATTGTGTAATCCTAGGGGATGGTCTTCGTATGGAATGGCGCTATGGCTGAAATTGCCACTGGAATGGGTACCCTTGCTTTGGGAGGTAACACAACAACTTCAAATGGCGCAGGTGCCTTTGGAGACCCAAACTCTACCTCAATTGGCTCTGCGGTCTTTGCGGATGATGGTGTTCCATGCTCGAGAGGTATGTACATATTTACTTCACCATCCCCAAAGGGCTAGATCTGAACTACAATTGGATTTAGTGTGACTGTTGGTTTCTTGGGATCGTCACCTTCGGCAATTAATCCAATCGACCCTTTGGGGTCCCAATCATCTTCTACCTTGATCATGTGCACACCCCTACCCTTATGATTAGGCAAGGGATTGTTGCGAACATTAGGAGTAGGCTCCTTTGCCACGATGATTTTGTTGTCAATTAGAGCCTATATTTTATTCTTCAGAGATCGGCATTCATCAATGGTATGCCCTTTCATGCCAGAATTGTATGCACCGGTTTTGTTTGGGTTGACCCCATTAGGAAGGATTTTCTGGAGTTATGGCAGGGATTGGGGTGACGTAACCGGTGGATTTGAGCCTTTCATATAGCTGGTCGATTGGCTCAGCGATGGCAGTGTATTGCTTGGGAGGTCTATGGTCAAAGTTAGGACGTGGTCTAGGGAAGTTTTGGCAGGCGGGAGTTGATTGATAGTGAGAAGGTTGAGCATTATAGGTTTGGTAAATGGGTGCGGGTTGGGAATATCTTGGCGAGATAGGTTGATATGTGGGTGGTGGAATTTGGTAAGAGGGCGGAGGTGCTTGGTAAGTAGGGATAGGTTGATATGTGAGAGGAGGTACCAGGTAGGCTTGGTATTTTACTGGGGACTTGATTCTCAATACAACCATCACGGCACTCACATCCTTTTCTTGGACGTGCCACCAGAATGTAGGGCTTTGTTGGTAGCTTGCAATTCCTCAAAATTAGTGACCATGCCGCTTTTAATGCCTTCCTCAATCCTTCCTCCTAGCTTGATGATGTCGGAGAATTTCTGACCCTCTATCAGCATCAACCTCTCATAATATTGTGGATCCTAAGCTCGGACAAAAAATGTTCATATGTTCTTCTTCAAAGGCCGGCTTGACCTTAGCAGCCTCTAATCTCCAACGAGTAGCATACTCGCAGAATGTTTCTATAGGTTTCTTCTTCAAATTCTGGATGTAGAAAACATCTGGCGCATTTTTTGTATTGAATCTGAACCTATCAATGAAATCAGATGCCATTCCTACCCAGCTTGTCCACTTCTTGGGATCTTGGCTAATGTACCAAGATAGAGCATCACCTTTCAAACTTCTCATGAAGAGCTTCATGCGAATCTTTTCATCTCTTCCGACACCGACCATTTTATCACAGTATGTCCTCAAATGGACTCTAGGATCTCATGAGCCATCAAACATTTCGAACTTAGAAAGTTTGTACCCCTCTGGAAGTTCGACGTCTGGCTGAGTGTAAAGGTCCTCATAATTCAACCCCTCAATACCTTTGTTTCCTTCAACACCCTGGACTCGGCTAGTCAGTTTCTTGAGCTCAGTGGCAGTTTCTTGATGAGAGAGTCTTTGTCACTAGACTCCGATGTACTTGAAATGGGTTGAGTGTATTGTGGCATGGTTTCCACATAGATGGGGGTGTGGTGGGGATGATCATTTGGTGGTTCAGGAATGAGGAGCGGGGTGTTGTTGGAAATGTGACATGCATTGCAATTTTGATGGGGAGCGGGTTGTTTCTGTGGTTTCGGGATGTTCTGTGGAGGTATAGGGTTTTGAGTACTGGGGAAGTTGACATCTGGGGTAGTGAGGGAGAATGATAAGCTTGCCAAGTTCCGAACTTGGTCCAGTTCTTCGTGAAATTTCAGTAACTTCTGTTCGAGATGGGCGACACTTTCCTTGGATACATAAATACCCTGAGGAACCTCTACCCTTTCAACTAAGTTCTCCTTCCTGACGTTTCTCAAGTCTTCCATTTTTGCTTTGTTCTTGTTTTTGATAGGACTCGGAGGTGGAGGGCCCTTAGATATTGTGGAGTAGGATGATGATGCCAGAATGCATGAACTAACCTTTTGGGGAGGGGAATGAAACAAAATAAAAACAAAAAGGTAATAAATTAGTACGGATTATGAGAAAAATGTTGCAATAATTAAACACATAGTATAAGAATATAACTCGTGTCCTAAATTGGGTGCCTTGTTGTGCCCGAGGTAGGCCTAGCGACAAGTTGATTTGGAGAACTTATGATGCTAAATGCCTCATTTTATTGATAAAAATAAGATGAATCCCAAAACGACACTAAAATTTGCATAAAGTAAAATGCCACTAATGGTCATTGGCCTTATTACATTTTAAAGCGAAAGAAAAGACTCCTAACTACTTGGTCCCAGAAGGACCTTCCCCAAGCTGAATGTTCTCTTGATCAAATCCTCCAGTTCGCGGAGATTCTCCAGTAGAAATGCTTTTGCCAGGTTCTCTCCTTCGTTTCCCTCGGCATTCTGGTAGTCGGTGACTCTCTTTCTCACTTTTCCTTCCAGTTATAGCAGACTGTATTCCAGATACTCCAGCTTTTCGCTAGCCTTGGTGACCCTCTCTTTCCATTCATTTATTTGGTCACTTGATGGGAGATTCCTCCACCAGGTCAGCAAGAGTGAGGTCATGCTAACCATATCGAAGTTGGGGACCTCGTGCCTCATTTTCTGCAAAATAAAGCATTAGTCCCCTACCCTACCTGACTCGACTATTTAAACCAATAATTAGCATAAGCGACATTTAGTTCTCCAAATAAATGCACATAATATGGTGTTGTCCATTTGGGTTCCAAGGAAACCCAGTGGACTTTGGACAAGGCTATCTTAAAGAGTCATTATGTGGACAGCATAACTGACTCGGCTAGGTTTGACAGTGATGCATGCACCGTTAAATAGAATAAGGTTTCTATGGGGTATTAGACCGGTACCCTTAAGCGGAAAACTCAAGAGCGAAAGGCAAGGAACCGTCGACTGCACCGCTGATCGACTGTTTTTACCGCAAATATGCCTTTGCCAAAATTAGGGGTAATAATATCGGAAGAGCGCAACCACTCATTATAAGCATTGGTATGGTATTTGTTTGGCACAATTGGAATATGATGTTGAAGATGCAATTACAAAAATGAAACAAATTGTCACGTATTTTCACGTTCATAATGATTACAATAATTGCTCAAAATTACAACGGTATTGAAGGAAAGTAGTAAATGAAAGCGTTAAAGGAAAAGAAAGAAAAAAACCAAGTCAATTTCGAATAAAGACATTAAATAAAGTAGTAAAGAAGCAATAAAGTCACATATAACATGAAGTTGTAAAAGCCTAAAGAAAATCCCCAGCAGATTCGCCATGCTGTCGACGCCCCATTTTTCTTGCGAAATCGGATTTACGACATTTGGGAAGACAACTCTATTCCCGTTTGGAAACTGGATTTTTGCATTTGAAGAGTCGCCACCTAATGATTAAGTTCATTAGAACACTAAGGGTTTTGAGTTGAAAAACCAGAGTTCGGGTAAGGGCTAGAAATTATCTCGAGGGGAAGGTGTTAGGCACCCCTCAAGATCCACTAGTGTGGTTCCCGGCCATGCTACAATTGTGACTTTACAGATAAGTAATTAGGGCTCAAATAAAGGGGCTTGCACACAAGTTTAGAACTCATTTGAGAATAGATAAGGCAGAATTTTGTGAAAGAAGGATTCAGATAACTTATCGATAAATGAGTAAGAAGAGGAAAAGAAACACATAAAGGGAGGGGGGGTCCTAGGTTTGTAAAATACATGGATCATCCACACAACACTGGTAGCCAATCGTACGCATGGTGTTATCGCGTGATCATCATCACCATGTCTACCCTTCCCACCCCGTTAAGGTATTAAGCGCGGAATGGTATCGTTACTTATTGCATGCTATTACCCATCCCCGTCCTATCAATCCCGGAGGCATTTGTGACTACTAATCCTAAAGGGGAGGAAGTTGGGCTTTTCAGAGTTTAAAAAAGGATAAAAATCTAAGGCGACAATCAAAACACATAAGCAGTTAAAGGGGAGCTAGTAGCAATTAAGGGCTCAAACATGCCTCCTCATTTAAAGAAACAAATTGTTTAGCATGACTTGCAAAGACTGGTTAAGTCTTTAATTAAATTTAACGTAGGAATGTGGTTGATAAATCACATATTTTCAGATAAGAAGTCCAAATTAGGCTTGCCTACTGGTTGTAATTATTAAAGACTGGTGTAATTGGTTAATGGCCTACAGGTTTACCTAGGTGATGCCTACAATCATGGTATCTAACATCGCGAAAGGCAGGCTGATTTTAAAGAAAGGTTACTGATTTAAGAGACAACAAAATCTGCAGATTTAAACGACATTTTACTACTGATTTTAAACTTGCAAACGAGCTAGATGATTCAAATTCATTTAGTTATCCCTATAGGCATGCTTTTCTACGCGTGATTGATTTAGGACGTTTGTAAGAGTGCAGGAATCCTATAGGCATGGTACCTAGCGTTCATTTGTTATTTTTTAACCTATAAACGGTTTGCCTAAGGTGTGCATGCAAAAGCGCAGAAACTTATGAACATGATTTCTAATGCAAATGAACAACTTATAGGCAGGATATCTATATGCAGTAATGAATACCTTATAGGCATGATTTCTAATGCAAATGATCAACTTATAGGCAGGATATCTACATACAGTAATGAATAGATTTACAGGCATGCTATTTATATGCAGTAATCGACTTATAGGCATGATATGTAATGCAAATGAACAACTTATATGCAGGATATCTACATGGAGTACTGAATGGATTTATAGACATGATATCTACCCCATATGCATAGCATGGGAGTCCCTCCCCCATTTTACTATATACCCCGCAGTTATTACAAATTATTACCTTTGAAGGAATCTAGAAAATAACTGAATATATTACATTAGGAATTACAACTCCAACCAAGAAGAGCCTAATTCAGACTCCTAGTCTGACATATGGAATAAACCAACTTCCAAGGACCAGATTTTCCAAAGCCTTTCTCTTATTTGGAATGTGTCAAAGTTCCAAGGAACTTCAAGAGTTCCAGGCAATGCTTACACCCCAAATATGAATATAGGGTCACAGTGTAGTGTGGAAGGACCAACCCTTAAATGTCCAAGTTCAGTGGGAACTCAAGGTCCCAAGGAAAAGCTCATAGGAGGGGG
Source organism: Nicotiana glauca (assembly GCA_026770625.1). Lineage (NCBI taxonomy): Eukaryota > Viridiplantae > Streptophyta > Magnoliopsida > Solanales > Solanaceae > Nicotiana > Nicotiana glauca. The sequence goes on from MU732063.1 coordinate 161,762, forward strand.
GCAGAACTTAGAGACTAGGAGTAAGTGTAAGTGCAAAAAAAGGGAATTAGGGGGAGGCCAGGGTAGGCTGGTGGTCATGCCCAGCAATTGGGATGCTGGCACACGCCTGACCAGTCTGTCAGCCTTAGAATTGGGGAGTTAAGACCTTGCTGAAGGTCAGGTTCATCCGTGGACAGCAAATGGGATGCTGCCAGGCCATACCTTAACTCAGCACACATAAGAGAATGGGGTATGGGGGCAATTGTTCCTACTAGCAGCAAGATACAAAGAAAGAGCAAGCAAGAGCATGTAGGTATTTCAAAATTAGCTTTACAGAGAATTGAAAACAGACATGAATACAAGGACTGCAAATAAACACATTAGAATGACACTGAAATTAATTTTAGGACATACCAGTTGCAAGAAGCAAGTAAAGAGAAGCAATAGCCTTGTAAAAGCCAAAGTTCAGTCAAGAAGCAAGAATACTATAAGTTCAGAAGAGAATTGTGATTTTTAGTATGCTTAATCGTGTGTGTAGTGTTGAAGGAAGTCATATATTTATAGTTCAGAAAAGAAGCAGAAATAGGTAAGAAAATAGTTTGAAAATCAATCACACAAGGTTTCCCTTTAATTAAGGAATTCTGATTTCAAACGGGCAAAGTAAATAAGGAAAGCGGTTAATTAAGCACTTTTTAAAGTAGTGCAAGAAGGGGTAAATACATAATAGTTATTTAAGGGAAAGATTTTGACAGTACACAGTTGTATAATTAAGGAAAGATAATAAATTAACAACCAATGAAATCAAAGTTACATGCTTTGCTCGAATGAACCAAGTCGAGAAAAGGCAAAGAGAGGTTTTACTTAAAAGAATTAGCAACAATCAATTTAACCCAAAAAAGATTCTGATTCGAACATAAGTTGGAAAGCCTTTTTGAAGAAAAGCTTTAACACACATATAAAAGGGACTGTCATGCTAATCAGAAGAGTCTAGTATAGAAGAATTCAGAGTCATACACAAAGAGGTTCAAACTCAGTACATGGATCCAAAGTGAGTTTGAGTGAGTCTAAGGCTCAAACAGAGCCCTAGTCTAAACACACAAGACCAAACTCGCCAAAAACCCCAAAATCCTAGGGTTTTTGACTTGAATCAGATGCAAAGAAGACAAAAATGAGGGAACAAGCAAATACAATAGAATGTTTAAAGCAAACAGAGTAAGGAAATTAATTCGAAACATAATGAGAGCAAAAGAAATAGTAGAAGAAAACATGCTTAAGTAGGTATTCTGGAGGAAACTTAAAAAGGTAAAAATAGTAAGAACACTTAATGAACACAGTAGGCGAGATCATAGTGGAAGCAAAGCATTGTGAAAAGCATACAAACACATAGTGTAGAAAACACAGTAGAGGAACATGCATGGTAAAAGAAGAACATAAGAACATAGTAGAGACAAACATACTCAAAGAAAGGGAAAAGAAAAGTCGGAAAAACACTTAAGCATTTTCAGAAACCCTAAATCGGAAAAAAGTGACTTTGAAAGTAAAATTTTTAAAGAAAAGTTGGGGAAATCTTTTAAAAAACTCAAAATAGAGCATGAATACACACAGATCTGAAGATAATTGGAGGAAAACCTCGAATAGCTAGGGTTTCAGATGAACCCTAGAATGAGAAAGACTTGGAAAAGGTCCGCTCTAAGTCGGATAAGGCTGGAACAGGCTCAAGAGGCTAAGATATGTCGGAGCCATGCCGGAGATGGCCGGAAACCTCAAGTCGGCGGAGTTGAGTGGAGACCTTCGAGGTCTAGCCTCAAACCTTTGAGTACCAGGCACATAGGAGCAATAGGATATGAGTATGAGGTTTCCATGGCCTGAGAAACCATGGATTCCGGTGAGAATCGAAGGGATTAGTGTTAGTTTGGGTAGCGACGGCTAGGGTTTGAGGGAGGTTGCAGAGAGAATGGGAGAGGAAGGGGAATTCAAGGGTGGCGGGTAAAGGGGAATGAATTTAGGGTTGGGGTGTTGGTATATTAAAAATGGAAAGAGTGCGTGTGAGCCGTTGATCTGTTAGATCAGCGACCGCGATTAAAAGAAAAGACCCGGGCGGGTTATTTGAGTGGGTCAGGGGCAGGTAATTTAGGAATTGGGTCAGGTTTAAATCAAAATAGGGCTGGGAAATTGGGGGTTTGATTTGGGCTAAAATTGAAATGTAATGGGCTATGTATTAAATAGTCAATTTCTCCCTTTTTAATTTAATTAAGATAGATATATTGATTTTAAAAATAAATTAAAAGCACTGGATTAATTAATAATATATAAAAATTAATCTAAAAATACTGGGAACAATTTTATATTTGTAAAACGCTATTAATCGTAATATAGGCTATAATTGCAATTTTATGCAATTTAGCTTAAAAATATCAAATAAATTTATAAAAAATATGCAAAAAATCATCTTAATTATATTGTGGTATAAATATGAGGATGGAAATAGATTGCTCACCAAAATGATAGTTTTGGAAATAATTATTGGATTTTATACTGCTAAAACAAATAATAAAATGTTTTTAAAAGCTTTAAAAATTAGGAAAAATGTCAAAATTCTTGGGCATACTTATATATGCATTTACATGCTATTTTGAGACTATTTTGAGTATAAAAATAAGTAGGAAAAAATTGGGTATCAACACACATGGGAGGAAATCTATAATGCCTACTACGCCGAAGTACGAGCAGATGAAGACGATCTCAACGGTCCGACCTAACGACTAACATCAGTATAGTCCGAGGTAAGTAGGGATCTACGTAGTGACGGACGAAGGGATCATCTCCCACGCTTCAATAGAGAAAGGCATCAGCCCTATGTTAGAAATCCTAATCCGCCTCCCCCGAGGTATGCAGATGCCGTGTCTCGACATATCGCTCCCCTTCGAAACGAAAAAGGTATGCCTCCATTATTATCTGCTCATAACTTTTGTGTTTCCCCTTAAGAAATAGTGTACGCACTAGAGAAGCTGGGAACGAAGGTGCTGTGGCCACAGAAGATGAAATCGGACCCAAATGCAAGAAGGTCAAATGTCCTCTGCGAATTCTATCAGGAAAGAGGACACAAGACCGAAGAATGCATAGGTTTATGATAGGAGGTGGTCAGAATGCTGAACCAGGGATACCTGAAAGAACTGCTCAGCGATAGGGGAAAAGCCAACTTTGCCAGAGGGCGCGACCCATCTCAAGGACCGCCAAGGCCACCGTCGCCGGCACGTACCATACAAATGATTATCGGCGGTGGCTACGACTCGATGATCAACCATGTAAAGTTTGCCACCACGCATAAGCTGAAACATACAATCACTCACGAATGGTATGATGGCTTCGAAGACAGTATCATTTTCGAAAAGTCAGATACTGACGGTTTGTCTTTCCCTCATTACGATGCTTTAGTCATAACATTACGCATCGCTGATACTGATGTAAAGAGAATTATGGTAGATGATGTAAGCAGCGTGTGTATTATCCACCTGAGAGTTCTCATGCGAATGAAGCTCGAGGATAAGATAATACCACGTTGCATAACACTAACGGGTTTTAACAATGCAGTAGAGTGGACATCTGGAGAAATAACACTACCAGTCCTGGCTGGGGGAGTCGCGATGGAAACTACATTCCACGTCATGGATTAGGAAACTACCTACAATGCCATCATAAGACGCCCATAGATACATGCCATGCGAACCGTCCCCTCAAGCTTTTATCAGGTAATCAAATTTCCCACCCCGTGGGGAATTTTCAGCATTCGAGGCGAACCCCGTACCGCCCAGGCATGCTACCGGATCGCCCAAGATTGCACACACACCAAGCAATCAGCCATGTCGGGAACTAAAACCGACCCGCCAACAGAAGTCATCATAGAGCCCGACGTTGTAGAAGTTTGCAAAGCAACTATTAAAGATCTCTACACGGTACACCTGGAGGATGATGATGATACAAAAAAGGCTTATATCAGACACAACCTCTCCGAGCTAGGTTAGTATCATGAATTTTTTGACTAAAAATGCCGATCTATTTGCCTTTTCACACTCAGATATGTCGGGGATTCCAAAAGGCATCGCCACTCATAGTCTGAATGTCGATCCGCTTTACCCGCTTGTGCGGCAGACTAGGAGAAAATTCAATGCCGTAATTAACGAGGCAGTCAGTGAAGAAGTGGACAAATTACTGGCTAACGGCTCCATCAAAGAATCGAAATACCCCCAATGGGTCGCTAATGTGGTCATGGTCAAAAAGAAAAATGGCAAGTGGAGAATGTGCGTGGACTTTACCGATCTGAACAAGGCATGTCCAAAAGATTCCTTTTCATTGCCCCATATCGACCAACTGATCGATGCAACAACAGGACACAAACTGCTGAGTTTCTTGGACGCCTACTCCGACTATAGCCAAATCCTAATGGCCGAGGAGGATCAAGGAAAAACAACTTTCATCACCCACCAAGGGACTTACTGTTGTTATAAGGTGACGCCATTCAGTCTCAAGAATACGGGGGCCATATACCAGAGGTTAGTTACCAAGATGTTCAAGGAACAGCTCGGCAAGATAATGGAGGTCTATATTGATGACATGCTGGTGAAATCGATAAAGAAATAAGAGCATATCAGTCATTTGAAAGAAGCCTTCGAGATATTGAAGCAGTACGGGATGAAACTGAATCCGAAAAAATGCGCCTTTGGTGTGGCCTCAGGAAAATTTTTGGGGTTCCTTGTGTCACAACGAGGCATCGAGGTCAACCCGGATCAGATCAAGGCCACAGACACAATACCTAAGGTATTGGAAAGCAAGAAATAGGTACAGAAGCTGACGGGGCTAATAGCCGCCCTATAAAGGTTCATTTCACGATCTTCGGACATGTGCCACAAGTTCTTCAATGTACTGAGAAAGGATCATGGACTATAATGGAACGAAGAGTGCATCGACACCCTGAGGAAACTGAAAACATATCTGTCCGCACCACCACTACTCGTTAAGGCAGACCTAGGTGAAAGTTTGCTTGTATACCTAGCAGTATCTGAGGTCGCCGTCAGCGCAATCCTGGTCCGTAAAAATAAAGGTACACAATCCCCCATTTACTATATCAGCAAAACCTTAATCGATGCCGAAACAAGGTACCCACACCTTAAAAAACTGGCCCTGGCACTAGTCGTAGCTTCACAAAAGATTAGACCTTACTTTCAATGTCACCCCATAAAAGTAATAACAACATTTACCCTAAGGGGCATCCTGCATAAACCTGAGCTCTCAGGCAGACTCGCCAGGTGGGCCATAGAGCTCAGCGAGTACGATATCACATATCACCCACAAACTGCCATTAAGTCGCAGGTACTTGCCGATTTCATCATCGATTTCAGCATATAAATCTTGCCGGAAGCAGAACATGAGGCCCTTCGTGCCTCCACTCTTACCGATATTTGGACCCTCTATACTGACAGAGCCTCGAATGCCTCGGGATCGGGACTGGGACTCGTCCTCGAAGTCCCTATAGGCGAAGTAATTTGCCAGTCCATACGATGTCCGGATATGACTAACAACGAGGCCGAGTACGAGGCTGTCATCACAGGTATGAAGTTAGCACTTAAAAACGGAGCCCGACGACTCATCCTCCACTAAGATTCTCAACTCGTCGTAAATCAAGTCACCAGAACTTTCCAAATTAAAGAACAAAGACTACAAAAGTATCAATCAGAGATCTACAAGTTAATTCCAGAATTCGACGAATGCCGCCTCGAGCAGATACCTAGGGCACAAAACATTGAAGCAGATGGCCTAGCCAAGCTACCCGCAACCACCAAAAACATCAACAAAGGAAGCATGGTCACTTTCCTCCATGCAGCCATTGATAACGTTAAGGTACTTTCCTTGAACTTAACTTGGGACTGGCACAACCTCTTTGTATCCTATCTACAGGATGGAACACTCCCACAAGACAATAAAGAAGCCAAGAAACTCCGAGTGCAAGCTTCCCGGTACAGCTTGGTAAATCATGACCTCTACAAAAGAACGTTCGGCGGCCCCTCGCCAAATGCCTCGGATCCCACCAAACAAGTCAAGTATTGGAGGAAGTGCACGAGGGCCATTGCGGCACCCATACTAGGAACCGCACCCTCGTCCGATGTCTCATACGCGCCGGCTATTACTGGCCTACCATGAAAAAAGAAGCAGCATACTACGTCTAGAGATGCGAACAATGCAAAAAATACGCCCCCATGATACATCAAGCGAGAGAACCCCTCCATTCAGTCACGTCGCCCTGGATCTTCATAAAATAGGGGATGGACATAATCGGCCCTCTGCCGGCCGGGCAAGGAAAGGTACATTTCCTTTTAGTTTTAACTGACTATTTCTCTAAGTGGGTGGAAGCAGGTGCGTACGACCAAATACCCGAACAGAAAGTCATCGCCTTTATATGGAAAAATGTCATATGTCATTTTGGCATCCCTAAAGAAATTGACTACGACAATGGACCTCAGTTCATCGGAAAGAAAACGATCGAGTTCTTCATAAAATGGCACATCAAGCGGATACTCTCCACTCCATACCACCCAGCCGCCAATGGTCAAGCCGAGCCCTCGAACAAAGTAATATTGAACATATTGAAAAAGAAGCTCGAGGAAGCTAAAGGGCTATGGCCCGAATTACTGCCTAAAGTACTATGGGCATACCGAACAATGCCAAAGTCCAACACGGGAGAAACGCCATATTCACTGGTCTATAGGACCGATGCAGTCACACCCGTCGAGATCGAGGAGCCAAGCCTGAGATACTCCCATGATAGCGGAGCAGGTAACGATGAAAATAGGTTACAAGACCTAGACGAAGTCGAAGAGTAGAGAGACATGGCCCATATAAGAATGATAGCCCAAAAACAATAGGTAGAGAGATACTATAATAGAAAAGCCAAAGTAAGATCACTCAAAGCTGCGATTACGTCCTCAAGGCCAAGACACTAGCATCGAAAGACCCAAACGAGGGAAAGTTGGGAACCAACTGGGACGAACCGTATAAAATCACAGCAGCCACGAACAAGGGAGAGTTCTAACTGGAAATAATGGAAGGAAAACCACTCCAAAACAACTGGAACATCGTTCACCTTAAGTACTTCCACTTCTAAGAGGCATCTCCTAAGTCGTACTCTTATTCCCTCACCTGAGTTTGTCCCAATTAGGTTTTCTTGGAGAGGTTTTTAACGAGGCGGCGAAGGGGATGCCCCGTGGATCAGGAGCGCAATTCATCACCTCGGTCCATCAACACGGTCTCTAGACCAAAGTAATGAAGGGACTACCTCAGTCAATCTCCATTACATATGCAGAAGTCAATCTCCATTACACATGCAGAAGTCGATCTCCATTATGTATGCGGAAGTCGATCTCCATCACTTATGCAGAGGTCGATCTCCGTTACATATGCGGAAGTCGATCTCCATTACTTATACAGAGGTGGATCTCCATTGTATGAATAGAAGTCATCTCCATTGTATAAATAAAAATCTCCATTATGTGAACAAAAGTGTCGATCTTCATTGTGTAAACAGAAATCTCCACGATATGAATGGAAGTCGAATCTCCATCAAAGCAACATCCTAATAGCTAAGGCCATCGACTTTGTTCGACCTCGTTCGAACCACGACAGATGTTACCTTGACGACAGTCGAAGCAACATCCTAATGGCTAAGGCATCGACTTTGTTCGACCTCGTTCGAATCACGGCAGATGTTACCTCAACGACAGTCGAAGCAACATTCTAATAGCTAAGGCCATCAACTTTGTTTGACCTTGTTCGAACCACGACAGATGTTACCTCGATGACAATCAAAGCAACATCCTAATGGCTAAGGCCATCGACTTTGTTTGACCTCATTCGTACCATGACAGATGTTATCTCGACGACAGTCGAAGCAACATCCTAACGGATAAGGCCATCGACTTTGTTCGACCTCGTTCGAACCATGACAGATGTTACCTCGATGACAGTCGATGCAACATCCCAATGGCTAAGGCCATCGACTTTGTTCGACCTCGTTCGAACCATGACAGATGTTACCTCGACGATAATCAAAGCAACATCCTAACTGCTAAGGCCATCGACTTTGTTCGACCTCGTTCGAACCACGATAGATGTTACCTCGACGACAGTCGAAGCAACATCCTAACGGCTAAGGCCATCGACTTTGTTCGACCTCATTCGAACCATGACAGATGTTACCTCAGCGACAGTCGAAGCAACATCCTAACGGCTAAGGCCATCGACATTGTTCGACCTCGTTCGAACCACGATGGATGTTACCTCAACGACAGTCGAAACAACATCTTAATGGATAAGGCGATAGACATTGTTCAATCTTATTTGAACTGCGACAGACGTTACCTCGATGAAAGTCGAAGTAACACCCTAATGAACAAGTCCAATATCAGTTCGATCTCATTTGAACCACGACGAAATCTCCTAAAAGGCAATATCTGTGAAGGCTAAGTATAAAACTAAAACAACAAAAGGGATAAGCAACAAACAAATAAAGCGACAAAAATAAAAGTTTATATTACAACAAAAATTATGTACAATCGTCCATATGAAGATATTTTAGTGCACCACACAGCCAAAGAAGAGGCGGAAGCAAAAATAAACAGGCTTAAACTAGATACAAACCCCTGTGGAATAAGCATCCTCATACCATGCATCTGAGTCGAGACGATCGACATCCTCGGAAGCAGCATCCTCTCCGTCGAGAGAATTGCGGTAATACCCACATAATTCACGAGCTGTGTGCGCTTACTATCGCACCGCTTGAACCTCCACCTCCGTAGCTCAACCCTATACATGTAAAGCTCTGAATATATCAAGCCGAGCCTCTGCATAGACCCACATTTCATGGGCATTACGATGCAAGCCCTGACTAGATGGGGGACGATATGAGGAGGGCTGAGAATGGAATCCCGCTTCCTCAGACCTCGGCGGGATGACTTGTCTTTGCAATACTGCCGATTTCTCAGCATTGGCACTTATCTCGCCCTTAAGTCTGTCAATATCCATTTTTTTAACATCAAGCTCAGCTGTCAGGCTCGCTACCCTCTACTGCAAGTCGGCATTCTCCACAGCCACCCCTCGATTCAGTTCGATTTCGTCATCCCTCGCCCTAAGGAGAGCTTCCAGCTCGTTATTATGAGCAACAGCTCTCACCAGCTCCCCATCGGTCTCCTCCAGCTCCGTCCCCCTGCATTCCAACTGGGCCTCCCTCTCCTTAAGCCCCTCGCGGAACACTTGGAACTCAGGGTCCTATCGATAGAGGTCAGACACCGCCTGATGCTTAGCATGGCATTTTCGATACTTCCTCAACACCTTTTTATAGAGGTCCGTCCTCTTCCGCTCATGACGGTCTCTCTCCATCTCCAGGATGAGGGTCTAAAAAAAAAGAGAAACAAAAGTAAGCATATTTTCGAACCCATCCCACAATAAGCAAAGAAAAAAGCAGCAAGGTGGTGAAACCTACTTGCAAAGCCATACCGGCAACCTTCTGAGATAGCTCCACATCGTTCATTGCCTTGAGCATCTCACTCTCAGGGGCCGCGCACAACAGGGTGAGAGATAACGCGACCTGCTCGCTGTTCAGCAACATGTTACAATCTATAGGGATCGTTATATGACGGGTAGGTCCATCCGCCGCCGCCTCCACTTGGGTATGACGGCCCAAAAACTCGTTCATATCCTTAGGGGCTACATCGAAACCCTATTCATTAGCTTCCATGTCAGGCTCACCAACATTACTCGATGAACCCCCTTCAGCGAGATGCACCGAGCTAACCCTTGGGCTGGCTCTCTCCTCACGTACCAACCTCCCCAACCGAATAGCGTCGGCCATAAAAGGGGGCGCCAAGGCTACCCGACACGTTCCACCACCATCAGCTTCAATAGCCACCTCTTTTCCCGTCTCTAGTCTTCTCCTTTTCCTTTCCGGCAGCTCATCGCCTTGAGAAGATTCGTCGGCAGGTTGTGGAGCCTGTGTCAGCAAAATTGGCTCCCCTATGGCCACAACCTCAGACGTAGCTCCCTGGTGGGGTGTAAAAGAATGACCCCCGCGAACTGACTCGCATAAAATATCTGGAGCGTCCGCGGCAGGAGTAGGATGCACGGAAGCAGGAACTGTCGCCTTTTTCCTGGAAGCACCTCAACCTATTATCATAAAATCATAGTTAGGTAGGGTCGCCTAATCGACAAAGCAAAATTAGAAATTTACCTGTAGAAACTTGAAGGCCATAACGTTGCATGAAGGCAGGTTAAGTCCGGGTTTCCTCTATGTAAGGCAGCAGACCGGCGATCCAGCTCCTTAGTACGGTAATAGGCTGGGGTGGGCGAGCCATGGCTGTAATATAAAAGTTAGAACCACGATGACAACGTGTAACAGAGAACTTAATAAGCTACGACACTTACGTGTTTTGTTCCATTTTTCTGGAAATCCGGTAGGGTTGGAGACCATGTGCTTGGTCCTGGCAAAGAAATATTTGTGCCAAGTTTACGGCTCGGCTGGTCGTCGGTTCCAACCACCAATCCCTTTGTACCACGCATCCTTAAGTGCACCATGGTCCCCATAAGGAAACCAGCTGTGAATAAGTGCATGAGGTGATGAACGGAGATGCCACATCCAGCCAACGCGACATATTTGGTCAGTAGCAGAAGAACTTTAAACGTATATGGCGTAAGCTGAGCCGGGCAGATGTGGTAGAATCTGCAGAATTCCTCCGCCAAGGGAAAAAGGGGAAGACCATAGCCTATCAAGAAGGGGTACTCATAAAAGTCACAATAGCCCGGTCTGTGGATTTCGACGTGATCCTCCCCCGCCAGGACCATCTCTACGTGGTCAGGAATGTCGTACTTTGCGCGGAGGTCATCCAAGTGGTTCTATCCCATCTTGGAGCGCACCGGAGCTGGAATAGCAAAATCCTTATTGAAATCACACCGAGGCAAAGAATGGCTCGATAACAGAGCTTCCACTGTGAGAGGATCGAGATCCTCTTCCACTTCCACCTCTCCGCCATCGGAGAAGGGCAGTGCATTCGATAGAACAACCTCAGGAACCTTTTTGGTACGACGAGATTTGGGCATGTTTTCGTTCGAAAAAGATCACGCAAAAAGAAATGAAGAAGAAGAAAAACCTCTGGTAAAAAACTGAGAATACAGATATACGAAGATCAATAGAGGAGGGCTGGTAAGTTCTCAGGAATGACCAAAGTTCTTCAATGAAATTAAACCCTTCTCCTATTTATAGGGTTGGGTGGCACAAGAATCGAGGTGTCAGATTTCAAATCGACGCAGGAAACCAAGCGACAAAGCGTCAGTTCTTTTCCGCCTCGAGAATACGCATAATGATGATGCATGCATACGCTGATGTCACTCAAGGCAGAAACGTTCTACTTCAACGTTCAGATAGGAATGATTGCTGTTTCCTACCAGTCACGTCGTGTCAAGTCAACAAGTCAAACTCTCCCTGCGAACATATTGATTCCGCCCATCGAGGACGCATCTCGTTGCGACCCCGACGAGCGGAGGGACTAACTATATAGGATCAAATTTGGCCAACCACGTCCTAAAACCAACATGACCGACCACCGAGTGCTTACAAGTCGACAGAGAGGACGACCTCGGGATGAGAGGAGGGACGACCTCGACTTGATTATCGGCTCAGTTATAAAGTACATTGACGTTGCCATTCTAAGTATCCAACTCGAATCCCCCTATTATATAAAGGGGGTTAGAGTTTTGTAATATACAGATAACTTGTAATAGAAATACTGATTCTCTCTCTAACATTTGTCTCCATATCATCCTCTCTCTCTCTCTATCTCTTTTCTTTATTGCTATTATTGTTCTGATTATTGAAACGAACCTGGGGGTTAGTATCTTCAACTACGATTTACCCCTTCATTTCTTTGATTGATTTGCTTAAAAAAGGTTTAACTTCTTTTGAGTCAAACAATTATTATTTTCTCATCCTGCATATCATTTTAATAAAATAATAAGTCATATCATGAGCAAAAAATTGAGTTGTTAATAGATAAAAGATAAAATCGATTTTAAGCCAAATATTGATGACAATATGAAATTTACTGATACGCCAGCTAACAACATCAATTTGTATACTACATAATTTAAATTTAATCAATTAAGAAAAGGAAGACTCTAAAGTATTTGATCAGGAGACAAAAATTAAAGAACACAATTCTTAATATTAATATACAATTCATCGACATGTACTTTGTTTTCCCAGTATTTGTTGGGAAATGTCATTAATCCACTATCGGATGCATAAATTTAATTCAAGGATTTAAGTTATATGTATTGACAGTTTAACAAATTTTTTTCACCAAATATAACTTAACCTATCATAGGCAGCTAATGGTGGGCAACTGTGTGGTTTCGTTTCTATTTCACCAATTTATGGGATGCTATTTCTCCAGATAACTTTTCCTTCAACTGTTTCAGATCTCATCAAAGTTTGAGAACCTAACATGTCTAAGATTGTTTGATCAATAAGAACTTTGAAGTTCATGAAGCTTGAGAATTCAGTGTAAACAGTCCAGGATAAAGGAAGACTAGTTTTTTTTTTATGGAGAAAATTTGATCACCAAGACACAAAATAAGAGAGGGTGAAAATAGTTTGCTTTATTTCATAGGAAAAAAACAATTAGACTGCATATTAAGGTTTGTTTCTGCCGAAGGAGTTAGCATGTATTACGTAGAATTAATCAAAGTGCGTGCAAGTTGATCCGAGCATTACAATTATCAGGAAGAATACGCGTGTCAAGGATTAGATCTCAGGTTCAAATCCTAATGGAGGCAAAAATAGTAGGTGATTTTTCCCATCTATCTAAGCATTGGTGGATAGAGTTATTAGGTACCTGTTACTAGTGGGAGGTAGCAGGTACATGTGGAATTAATTAAGGTGGGAGCAAGCTTGCTAGTACACCACGAAATCGGTGTCAAGTTTAGGGTCTTAGGTTTAAATTTCAGAGGAGGCAAAATATTTCTTGATTTCTTCCCATATGTCCACAACTTAGTGAACATAGTTACTCAGTATTTACCTTAGCCAAGCGGCGTCACGTGACACCGCTTCGTCGAAAATCTTTACTTATTATTTATATATAAAATAAAAAAAATAAATAAAATAAGATAAAGTGACATTGCTTGTCATAAAAAGTTGTGTAGCTTATCCGGTAAGACTCCGTGTTCTACGCGGGTACGGACCTCCGTAGCTTTATTTGACGTTTAATACTTTTGTGCCTCATCTAAAAAATGTACATAGCCCACAAAGGTTTTGAGCCACTAAGCAATTAGACGTTATCAAAGCACTGAAACAGTGGATTATAGTCATAATTGAAGAAACTAGCACAATTAATTTTTTAAATGGAGGGATGTTGATGTTTTCTTAGTAAGTTGTGCTATTTAATTTTTGGTTGTTTTTAAAATACAATATTATTACAATAATTTGGTTACATTTAAAATAGTAGTACTACTTACAAAAACTCACACGTATGCTACTAGCTACACTAAATGTAACCCGAAACCCAAATATGAAGAGCAAAAAAAAAAAAAAGATCAAGTAAATGAGGAATCAATCAAAATATCAATAAATACAGAGAAAAAATTACCAGAATATTTAGAGCGTTTGTGTGATAATTTGGGTGGGATTCTCTTCATTGCTTGCGCTCCGCTCATTTTGCTCTATTCTTCGATTCATCTCTTCTATACCTTCGATGGTATAAGAGAAAAGTATAAAAAGTTATGTTAATTAACTTTTTAAGAAGAGATATTGATATACTAAATTCAACATAATCACAAGCCATTCAATTAGGAGATTCCAGCTCAACTAAAACAATTAGTTAGTTATGCCAAGTCAGCTGAAAGTTAGTTAGAGCAGTTAGTTGGAGATAGAAAGTTTCTAGAAAGATGAGTCATGTATGCATTCATAAAAAGGCTACAATGTATCATTTTACATTTATCAAATAAAATACAATTACAATCTCTCTCTCTCTCTCTCTCTCTCTCTCTCTCTCTCTCTCTTTCTCTCACTCAATCTTCATTCTCTCAATTACAATTTCCACATTTCATAAGATGCGATCTTCGAGTTTCTCCGTTAAACTCCTAGCTCAGCTCTTCAATTCTCGAGTTGTCTGTGAATTCGTGTTATTGAGATATCAGTGGTATCAGAGCTACTTTTTCCTTGGCACGAAAATGACGAAAAGAGCAAGATCAAACGAGAATTCTTCGGCAGAAGTAGGAGAATTGCGTGAGTTAATGGAGAAGATGATCTCTGGCATTGGAGCTCTTATCGTAGAAATGTCTAGCCTTAAGAGGTTAGATCAGATTGTGCAAGATTTGCAAGAACAAATGGCAACTTTAGAGGAAACTCAAAGGGATAAGACTTCATTACAACATGAGGAAGACCAATTCGATGGAAGGCCTCAGAGAGAAAAGAGCTCTGCAAATTGTAGTCATCATAATTCAAACTTCAATAGGTGGTCTTGAATGGAATTTTTGAGATTTTCTGGTGAAGACTTAAAATCATGGCTGTTCAAGATCAAAATTTTTTTCTCCATGGAGAAGGTTGCAACTGAAGAAAAAATAGAAGTGGTTGCAACGCAATTGGAAGGACAAGTTATTCAGTGGCATTTAGCATATATGAGGTATAGACAGTACCTCCAACCTGCTACGTGGACCGAGTATGTAGTGGCTTTGGTGGAAAGGTTTGGGGTGGATTTTGATAATATGAAGGAGCTCAAGAAGGTTAAACTGACGGGTAGTATGAAGGAGTACCAAGATATGTTTGAAAGGCATCTCACAAGGGTAAACCTAACTGAAGAAAATGCCATCAGTTGTTTTCTTGGTGGGTTGAAGCATGTATTGAAAATTGTTGTGAAAATCACCAATCCTTGTCACAAGTCTACAAGAATGCGAGAACACAAGAATCTTATCTTGCTGCTATCAGGAAACCTTCACCTATGACAAATTCAGTAATAATAAATTCTACTAGAAGAAATACAGATCAACGGAGTGTCACGACCCAAACCCGGACCCAGTGGTGATGGCGCCTCACATGGGGACAAGGCCAGCCAACTAAACCCAATTTATCCTTTCAAAACAATTCATAAGCAGTTTAAATATGACTTATTAATATTAATTAGCGGAAATTCAACCCGACACAGCCCTAATCAGGGTGTCACAAGTCACGAGCAACTATTAAAATATGAACACAACTACAAGGTCTGAAATATACAGAATAGGACAAGGAACGAAAAGGGAGAAAAGCGGTGCCGCGAACGCTGGCAGTCACCTCACTAAACTCCGATAACTCTCCCTCCAATCAGCCAAAACCTGCTACCGGGTGAACAAATACCTGCATCTGCACGCGAGGTGCAGAGAGTAAAGTGAGTACTCCAACTTAGTGAGTAATAAGGGTAAATAATAACTGAGCAGTAAGAAATCACGTAAAGCAAACCATCATGCTACATAGGGGCAGTGTAAAACTCTTGAGAGAAACAGTGAAGCCGTGAAATCTTTAGAAAATATCTTAGCTCAGTTTAAAACCTCTTTTAAAAATAATCTTTTTCAGCGGTAACGCAAATGAATGCCAAAACAAATAGTGCAAATAAGCACAGAATTTCGCCCCGCAGGCACAACACTCAGTTATCAAGGAATGCCAAGGAATGCCAGAGTATTAGGTCTATATTGCAAGAAGTAGCACGAAACAACAGATAATAGCAGACAAATAAGATAATGCAAACACATCAAACAGTACCGATACCGCTACGGCGTGCAGCCCGCTCCACATATCGCTGCGGTGTGCAGCCCGATTCATTTATCGTCGACGGTGCTTACTAGGGGTGTGCAGACTTCGGGAGGGGCCCCTTACGGCCCAAGCGCAATATCAAGCCATCTCGTGGCATCAAATTTAGGCCCTCGGCCTCATATCAAATCAGTATCTCACTATTGCGGCGTACAACCCGATCCAAAAGTATCCTCATAATACAGGCCCTCGGCCTTACTCAGTCAAAATCACGTAAGCCACTAGGGCATCAGTAAAATATGATTCTCAACCCAAATACTGTTAGAAATATCATTTCAGGTGTTAAAGTAAAATAAACTTGACTGAGTCTTAAAAACAGTGAAAAATATATGACTGAGTTCAAGTATAAAATCAAAACAGTGAGGAAATATCAACAACAATCCCCGAAGGGTTCAAATAGCTGGCACGAAACCCAAATATGGCAATCAACCCAAATTATGATAATGACAAGTAAATTTCAGTCAAATACGCTGTAAATTTATTAATCGGGATAGACCAATTCACAATCCCCAACGGTGCTCTACCCCACACTCGCTATCCGGCGTGCAATTCACCTAAATATAGCACTACGATATGCAAATACGGGGTTTCACACCCTCAAAATATCATTTACAATCATTACTCACCTCGAACCAGTGATATCTCTAGCTCGCTATGCCCTTGCCTCTCAAATCGGCCTCCTCGCATGTCGAATCTGACCAAAACCACAACGAATACGTCACAATATACCCAAGGAACAATACCCAATCGAAAACAATCAAAAAATATTAAAGCATCCCGAAATTGGCAAAACACGAGCTCCGGGCCCACTTCTCGAAATTTAGAAAATTTTACATCAACGGGTTCCTTATCTCGCCACGAGTCTATACATATGAATAATACCAAAATCGGAGTCAAAATGAACCCACAAATCCCAAATTTTTCTCTCTTAAGTTTCAAGCCCTAAACCACCATTTTTGCCCATAATTTTTCTTAGATTTTCAGTCCAAATCCATGTATTAACACCATAAAATCGTGTTTTAAGTCCAAGAATCCATACCTTATCGAAGCCCCTTGAAATCCCTCTTCAAAATCGCCCAAAATTCTCCAAGTCCTAGTTAAAAATGAGGAACCCTTCAAAAATTCGCGAAGATGAATTAAATACCTCTGCTCAGACCTTTCCGCTTCTGCGGTTAAACAACCGCTTTCGCGATACCGCTTCTGCGGCAAAATATCTCTCCTGCGAAAACTCACTAAAGAGACCAACCATTTCTACGGTCCATTTCCGCATATGCGGTTTCCGCTTCTGCGGACCCAACTCCGCTTGTGCGGATAATTCCCTAAGGCCCAACTTCGCTTCTGCGATAAAATCCCGCATCTGCGTCTTCGCAGATGCGGCCACTCGTCCGCTCCTGCGAAAACAGGCTCCCAGGCCAAAACTCGCTTCTGCGGCCTCTTTTTTACACATGCGACCTCGCTTCTGCGGTCCAAATTCCGCAGAAGCGAAAATACCAGAAGCAACAATACTTTTCCCTTTTCACAAGTTCAAAACTTCCTGTTAACCATCCGAAATCACCCCCAGGCCTCTGGGACCTCATCCAAAAGCACTAACACCTCCCATAATATCATCCGAACTTGTTCCAATCATTAAAACACCTCAAACAACACCAAAACTATCAAATTATATCGAATTCAAGCCTAAGTTCTTCAAAAACCTCCGAAACACGCATTCGATCAAAAACCCAACCAAATTACCTTTGAATAACCTAAAATTTTGCACACACATCCCAAATCACATAACAAAGCTACAGCAACTATCGGAATTCCATTCCGACTCTCGGATCAAAATCTCACCTATCAACCGAAAATCACCAAAATACTAACTTCGCCAATTCAAGCCTAATTCTACACCGGACCTCCAAAATCACTTCCGATCACACTCCTAAGTCACGAATCATCCCCCGAAGCTAACCGAATCATCAGAATTCA
This sequence comes from Nicotiana glauca, assembly GCA_026770625.1. Lineage (NCBI taxonomy): Eukaryota > Viridiplantae > Streptophyta > Magnoliopsida > Solanales > Solanaceae > Nicotiana > Nicotiana glauca. Next base: position 179,586 of record MU732063.1, read on the forward strand.
TATCCGAGCCCTCTAAACCGAATCATCAGAATTCATATCCGAGCCCTCTAACACATAAGTCAACATCCGATTGACTTTTCCAAACTAAACCTTCCTTAAAGAGACTAAGTGTCTCATTTTCTTCTAAAATCAATCCAAGCCAACTTGATCACACAAGACACTGATAATGACGCATAAAGAAGCAGAAAATGGGGGAAACAGAGCGATAACCCATGAGACGACGGGTCGGGTCGTCACATCCTCCCCAACTTAAACAAATGTTCGTCCTCGAGCATACCCCAGAGTTGTTCTAGAAGCCAATGAATAGCTGAATAACTTTACCATGCAAATACCCGGGAGTGATCCCATGTCACCCTATCCCATATATGTCCGATAACACCGTTTAAATAACATTACACAATCCAATCTAGCCTATAAACCATAGAACCACATTTTCACTTTTGAAACCATCAATACGATCAAAACCTCAAACCTATACTTTTAATAGACCTGAACTAGTTGTAGTAACCCATGACTGCAACCTCAAGTGCAATTATCTGATATACCACGTAACTCAAACACATGTAGCAATAACTTCCATTCACAGCAGCTGCACACAACACCCGAATACCGGTAGAAACCTCTTATCAACTAAAGTCTCGTTCCAACGCTCCCATATACTTCCAATGATAATGAAACACACAATAAACCATAACCATCTCTCAGATCAGTCATCCATAAGGTTAATTCTCTTTTGGCAAGGACCATTGCAAATTTCTGAATCGGGCCTGGATATTTACCCATCAAACTTGCTGAAATCGAATCCGTTTGCATTCACTACAGGCCCCCAACGATCTCATCTACTCCAACGCAGGCTAAGGGCCACAACTTGCGTAGTCCGCGCACCAATAAGAAACAATCCGAACATACTCACCTCATGAAACTGACTTGAACGAAAGAGTCGTACCACAAGCTCACCAATATCATCACATCACACGGTTGAGAAACCATCTCAGATCATAGAAATAGAACACACAAATTGACCCGCAAGGTCATATTTCCACACAGCTTTGCTACAACGCGCGATCCTATCCAAATACTGCTCCACATGAAACACCTCAAGTCACTATGCTCGAAATCCACAACCATGCTCATTTGAGGTCTGGAACCAAAGCAAATCATTACACCCACGGTGAAACAAATAACATACACCATGCAAACCCGATAGAACATAACCGGTACGTCATTTACCGAGCAACTCCCAATTACTCTTCCGGCTCGACTTCCACTATGAAACCCCAATGGAACCGCACCATATGTGCCCATAACCAACAAATCATAATGTCTCGCAACACAAAAAGCAACTCATAAATCTCCTTAGATCACTAACAAGCTCACTAACGATCGAATCAACCTATCCCTCAACAATACAATTTGGGGCCAACCAAGCCGACTCAAGCTAGAACACGCATCCACATTGACCTACTAACGAACTCATCATCAAGGAAGCCTGAAGTTGCTCCTTCCACTACTACATCTCCTACTGGAGCCATACGATATGGTGCCCGACACCAAATCTATACCGAAATCCACAACCTCGCCCGACGACATGCCCGGCCACAAGAAATGCATCCGAAAAGTCCCTCAACACCGGAACTGAATCAATGGTAGAAACCTCTGCACTGACATCTATCACGAAGGCCCAATTAAGAAAAGCAACCCTTCCCAACCGTCCGTTGGTCTTTGAAATATAAACCACTCTGCTAGAACATAATCCGACGCACCTCACCACTCAACCCGTGGCATTTCTGGCATAGCCCATAGCGCAATAGTCCAGAATAACCCAACACTGAGACAACCAGTCTACACCCCAATATCATATCCAAAATCTAACTTACCAAGCAAAGAAAGATCCACTCGGGCCTCTAAATCCTTGGTAGTTGCTAAACAGTGCCGACACACACGATCTACAACCACTTCATAGTCTGTATATGAGAACTTCCGTCTCCACATCCACACGACACATGAATCATCATATCTGATCCCAATTTCGTCGTTCGAACATGTGCACACCTTTAATACCCAGTCATTCCACGATAAATATCTAAAATTTCCTTGTGCCACCAAGAAAACCCGAATACCACCAGTCGATCCCACCAGAAAGTGCCGCAATACTACCAAAGTATCATCAATCTAATCACATTACCCTTTTTTTTCCGAGACATATACTCTCGTCAAATCACTTCCAATTAGTAGTACCATTTCCTTGATTATCTGAGGCTACCCATTGCCTAAGAGTTTTATTAACTTCCTTTTAGAACTGAACTGTAACCTAGCACACGCCAGTCTCGATCCTCTACAACATACCGCATATACCATACCATCCAAGGATAACATGAAAACTTTTATCTCCCTTCCGAGCCACAGACATCTACACGCTCAGCTAGTCAAGAACTTCCATTGATCCCATCTAGAAGGAAAGTCACTACACATCCCATACTCCGCATGCCCATAGAAAATATATATCTCCAAACCGCGGTAAAACCATCAAGAACTCTTCGAATTCCCTTTGCACAAATCAGACCTGCCAGAACTGAATCCTTCTAACTCGACCAAGCTAAGAAAGTCATCAAAACCCAAGAGCATTGCTGCAAAATACTTGTAAGGGCTCATTACCTCGAACACGCACAAAGAGTTAATCATATCCTTACCATACTGGTTCGGTCTACTATCAAGCTATTCCATCCATCTAATTTCCTTTCTGATTCATTTTCCACTTGAAGTTCCCTCTTGCTGTAGCACCACAGTTCCTCAACCCAGGCTCACTACACGAGACCCAAGCACAAGACCACACTGTCTAAGACCCATAAGCCACTGAATACTCTCTCAAATATTCCCATAAACACCACATTCCAAAATACTTTACTCTGAAGAACTTCCTACGAATCTAAATCCGTTACCTTTACTTTCCTGATACTGATACATAGAATCCCATAATTAACATAAAATACCACAAGTCTTGACCTCTTCCAATGAAAACACAGTCTCTAACCACATACACAACCTTAAGATACCCGATTGTTCCCTGTAGAATCTTGAACACATTAGAACCATTCTCGAAAGTCATTAACTCTTATTCAAACTGCAAATTACCTAACCTAACAAACAGAACCACGCGTGCCTTATTGGCACTCCGACACCGCAAAATGAGATCCTCATCCCAATACAACCAAGAAAATTCCCGCTCTACGCACCGAGCATGCTTTATCAACAACAACTCTAGACATTCCGTGATTCTCATACCCTATGAAGCATAATATAACCTTTGCCAATTTTTCCTTTTCTCGAGCCATAGCTAATTCACTCGCACGCCTCAAACTGGAACCAACATAGCACCTAACCGTGCAATCAACTGCTCACAACAGACTTCCCCACTTGGCTCGAAGCCATTGATCATGATACACTCAATAACTCATAACACTTTTACTCTATTGATGCCACAATACTGTAGTGAGATTAAACTCAAATCATTTATAATTTTGTGAAAACATAGATCATCTAGTACTATAAATCTTCTACAAATCTCACGTTCATCCTCGTAACAGTTAAGCCCACTCTCTTAAGCGACCCGAAATTTCAAATTTCAACACTTACTTTTCACTTACACATGAGATCTTCAAACATACACGTAAGGATCACACCATATGCTTCACCTCAATCTAACATTTTTGCATACCTTCCACCGTCATACACATTACACGGTCATTTAGTCTTCCAGGGTCTGAACTCATACCGCCACATGAAATGTACTTCACTCCCCAACTAGGAGACACGAAATGATTCTTCACACGCCCATAACTTGGCTACACATCAAATCACAATAGAAATCGAACACTTAATAGTTCATCTATTATCCAGCAGACTTCCTCGTCACTACCAAGTCATATAGATACATCTTGCAGTACTAACATACTCATTACATAGCTATCTAACCGCCATTCCTGCTAATAGGGACAATACCGAACATATAAGTTCAAAACACTTGTTCACACAATCAGTACCTCGGTGCTCAAGCCATAGGCAAAGATCCGGCCTCAAGTCCCCCAGACTGGCCCAATATCAAACTCACAGAGATCACATCTAGCCCCTTGATCAGGGAATCACAAGCCATCAAGGCACATCTGATACTGAGAGCTCATGTGCACATACGAACGCGTGGAAGGAATTTCAAGAGTTTCTTTTCAAGCTGAATCAAGGACGCACGATAAGAATTCAAGAATGTGAAGTTTTCCTAAAGGTTATGCAATCTCTCAAGGATAAATATAGACGTCTCCGTACCGATCCGCGAGACTCTACTAAACATGCGCATGACTTGTGAGACCTAGTAACCTAGGCTCTGATACCAACTTGTCACGACCCAAACCCGAACCCGGTCGTGATGGCGCCTCTTGTGGGGACAAGGCCAGTCAAATAAACCCAATTTATCCTTTCAAAACAGTTAAAACAGTTCATAAGTAGTTTAAATATGGCTTATTAATATTAATTAGCGGAAATTCAACCCAACACAGCCCTAATCGAGGTGTCACAAATCACGAGAAACTATTAGAATATGAACACAACTACAAGGTCTGAAATATACAGAATATGAAAAGGAACGAAAAGGGAGAAAAGTGGTGCCGCGAACGCTGGCAGTCACCTCACTAAATTCCGATAACTCTGCCTCCGATCAGCCAAAACCTGCTACTAGGTGAACAAATACCTGCATCTGCATGCGAGGTGCATGGAGTAAAGTGAGTACTCTAACTCAGTGAGTAATAAGGGTAAATAACAACTAAGCAGTAAGAAATCACATAAAACAAACCATCATGCTATATAGGGGCAGTGTAAAACTCTTGAGAGAAACAGTGAAGCCGTGAAATCTTTAGAAAATATCTTAGCTCAGTTTAAAACCTCTTTTAAAAATAATCTTTTTCAGCAGTAACGCAAATGAATTCCAAAACAAATAGTGCAGATAAGCACATAATTCTGTCCCACGGGCACAACACACAGTTATCAAGGAATGCCAAGGAATGCCAGAGTATCAGGTGTATATTGCAAGAAGTAGCACAAAACAATAGATAATAGTAGACAAATAAGATAATGCAAACATATCAAACAGTACCGGTGCCGCTGCGGTGTGCAGCCCGCTCCACATATCGCTGCGGTGTGCAGCCCGATCCATTTATCGTCGACGGTGCTTACTAGGGGTGTGCAGACTTCAGGAGGGGCCCCTTACGGCCCAAGCGCAATATCAAGCCATCTCGTGGAATCAAATTTAGGCCCTCATCCTCATATCAAATCAGTATCTCACTGTTGCGGCGTGCAGCCCGATCCAAAAGTATCCTCACAATACAGGCCCTCGGCCTTACTCAGTCAAAATCACGTAAGTCACTAGGGCAACAGTAAAACATGATGCTCACCCCAAATACTGTTAGAAATATCATTTCAAGTGTTAAAGTAAAATAAACTTGGCTGAGTCTTAAAAACAGTGGAAAATACATGACTGAGTTCAAGTATAAAATCAAAACAGTGAGGAAATATTAACAACAATTCCCGAAGGGTTCAAATAGCTGGCACGAAGCCCAAATATGGCAATCAGCCCAAATTATGATGATGACATGTAAATTTCAGTCAAATACGCAGTAAATTTATTAATCGGGACGGACCAAGTCACAATCTCCAATGGTGCTCTACCCCACACTCGCTCTCCGGCGTGCAAGTCACCTCAATATAGCACTACGATATGCAAATACAGGGTTTTAAACCCTCAAAATATCATTTACAATCATTACTCACCTCGAACCGGTGATATCTCTAGCTCGCTATGACCTTGCCTCTCAAATCGGCCTCCTCGCATGTCGAATCTGACCAAAAGCATAACGATTACGTCACAATATACCCAATCAAAAACAATCAAAAAATATTAAAACATCACAAAATAGGCAAAACCCGAGCTTCGGGCCCACTTCTCGAAATTCAAAAATTTTTACATCAACGGGTTTCTTATCTCGCTATGAGTCTATACATATGAATAATACCAAAATCGGAGTCCAAATGATCCCACAAATCCCAAATTTTGCTCTCTTAAGTTTCAAGCCCTAAACCACCATTTTTGCCCATAATTTTTCTTAGATTTTCAGTCCAAATCCATGTATTAACACCATAAAATTGTGTTTTAAGTCCAAGAATCCATACCTTATCGAAACCCCTTGAAATCCCTCTTCAAAATCGCCCATAATTCTCCAAGTCTGAGTTAAAAATAAGGAACCCTTCAAAAATTCGCAAAGATGAATTAAATACCTCTGCCCAGACCTTTCCGCTTTTGCGGTTAAACAATCGCTTCCGCGATACCGCTTATGCGGCAAAATATCCGCTCCTGCAGAAAATCACTCAAGGGACTAACTGCTTCTGCGGTCCATTTTCGTATCTGTGATTTCCTCTTCTACGGACCCAGCTCCGCTTCTGCGAAAAATTCCCTAAGGCCCAACTTCGCTTCTACGATAAAAATCCCGCATCTGCGTCTTTGCAGATGCGGCCACTCGTCCGCTCCTGTGAAAATAGGCGCCCAGGCCAAAACTCACTTCTGCGGCCTCTCTTTCGCACATGCGACCTCGCTTCTACGGTCCAAATTCCGCAGAAGCGAAAATACCAGAAGCAACAACACTTTTCCCTTTTCACAAGTTCAAAACTTCCCATTAACCATCCGAAATCACCCCGAGGCCCCCGGGACCTCATCCAAAAGCACCAACACCTCTCATAACATCATCTGAACTTGTTCCAATCATTAAAACACCTCAAACAACACCAAAAGCATCAAATTACATCGAATTCAAGCCTAAGTTCTTCAAAAACCTCCGAAACACGCATTCGATCAAAAAACCCAACCAAATTACCTCCGAATAACCTGCAATTTTGCACACACATCCCAAATCACATAACGAAGCTACAACAACTCTCATAATTCCATTCTGACCCTCGGATCAAAATTTCACCTATCAACCAAAAACTGTCAAAATACTAACTTCGCCAATTCAAGCCTAATTCTACACCGGACCTCCAAAATCACTTTCGATCATACTCCTAAGTCACGAATCATCCCCTGAATCTAACCGAATCATCAGAATTCATATTCGAGCCCTCTAACACATAAGTCAATATCCGGTTGACTTTTCTAAACTAAACCTTCCTTAAAGAGACTAAGTGTCTCATTTTCTTCTAAAATCAATCCAAGCCAACTTGATCACACAAGACACTGATAATGACGCATAAAGAAGCATAAAATGGGAGAAACGGAGCGTAACCCATGATACGACGGGTCGGGTCGTCACACGGAGTAACAGTAGAGCTTTGTTACCAACTCCCAGCTATGGTAACTTTACAGGATGTAAGGGATTTAATAGGAGAATATTGAGTTTATATGAATGAAAAGAGAGCCCAAGGTCTCTGCTACTTCTGTAATGAGAAGTATGTTATTGGTCACAAGTGAAAGAATCTGAAACAATTGTATCTCCTTGAATTAGAGGAGTATGAAGGAGAGCAAATTCCAACTGAAGAAATGGTGGAGGAATTAGAAGACCAAGGGTTGGAGTTGAGTCTGCGAAATGAACAAGTGGAGATATCCATCCATGCTTTGAATGGATCTCTTAGGTACAGAACGTTTAGAGTAACTGTTTATCATGCCACGAAGCCACTCAATATACTGGTGGATACTGGCAGCTCCCATAATTTCAATTATCTAGAGCTGGTGGAGAAATTAAAGTGCCCTATTACAGTAACTACACCTCAGCTGGTTGCTGCAACAAATGGTAATATGATGAGAGTTGATAAAGTGTGTAAAATCTCAAGGTTATTACAAAGGGCAGTGTTCTTAGCAGAGTTTTTACTGTTACTATTAGGCTCTTGTGGAGTGGTTTTAGGAGTACAATGGTTGTTGACATTAGGAGATATCAAAATGAATTCAGAACTTTAACCATGAAGTTCTACTACAAGGGAAGGAAACATGTCCTTAGGGGTGCAGGAAAGCAAATTCTAACTCTTGGAGCTGGGAAGCTAATTAGACTCTCAGGTAACAAGTCTCAACTCTGTATGATTCAAATGGTACATGCATGTTCAATTCATTACAATGATATTCATTAGAATCAAAGGTAAAGATTACACAAGACCCTAGAATGTTAGAACTGATTCATGAGTTTAAAGATCTCTTTGAGGAACCTACTCAATTACCTCCTTCTAGGGGGTGTTTGATCACATAATCATTAAACAAAAGACTATATAGATATCCAGTAGTCAAGAGGGACATCATTGAGTCATTAGTTTAACAAATGTTGGATCAAGGTATCATTCAACCTAGCAGCGGTCCATTTGTTGCACCTGTAGTCTTTGTTGGGAAGAAAGATGGCACATAGAGACTACGTGTGTCGATACCCCCTTTTTATTGCGAAATCGGGTTTCTGACATTTGGGAAGATAACTCGTTTCCTTTTGGGAATTGGGTTTGAATTGAAGAGTCGCCACCTAATGATTAAATTCATTAGGACACTAAGAAGAACTTTGATTTAGAAAACCAGAGATTGGGTAAGGGCTTGAAATTATTCTGAGGGGAAGATGTTAGGCACCCCTTAGGATCCACTAGTGTGGTTCCCGGCCATGCTATAATTGTGACTTTAAGTGCAAACAACAAATAGACAAATAAGAGTTACAAATATGAGGGGGTTTTCATATAATTATTGTGAATGATTACAGTTAAACGAAGTTGGAGAAGTTGAAATTTGAGGGAAGAAGCAGTTCTAGAGATTTTAAATAAACGAGTAAAAAGAGGAAATTTTCATATAGTTGTTACAAATTAAAAGTAATTAAAAGCTGAAGTCTGAGAAAAGCAGTTGAAATTCTGAAATAAAGTAAATAAATAAGGGAAGGGGTCCTAGGTTTATACATAATACGGATCACCCCACACAAAAACCCGGTACCATTTATACATGTGGTGTTATTGCGTGGTCATCATATCCATATCTACCCTTTCCCACCCCGTTAAGGTATTAAACGTGGAATGGTCTCGTTTTACTTATTGCATGCTATTACCCGCCCCAAATCCTATCAGCCCGGAGGCATTTGGGGACTACTAGTCCTAAAGGGAAGGGAGATTTGGGCTTTTGTGGTTTAAAAGGATAAAATTCTAAGGCGACAATCAAAACACGTAGAGCAGATATAGGGAAACACATAACAATTAAAGGCTCAAACATTCCTCCTAAAATTAAAGACATATTGTTTAGCATGTCCACATACTGGTTATGGTCTTAATTAAACTTAAAGGAAACGTGAGGCAGACTGATTTATTACATATTTCAGATAAAAAAACTCGAAGCAGACCTACCTGATCGTTGGAATTTAACGAAGTCTGATTCCATTAACTAATTTACCTTATGGGTTGCCTAGGTGAAACATATAGGTATGCTATCTAACAATGCAGGGGTGTACTAATTTTTAAAGAAGAAGACTTGTTGGTTACAAAAAGCATAAGTTCTGTAGATATTAAGCAATGCTATTTACTGATTTTAGACTTATAGGCAAAATAGACGATTCAGATTTAGTTGATAGCTCCTATAGACATGCTTTCTAGGTGATAAATGATTTAAATGTTTACAGTCGAAATAAAAGTGCAGACGTCCTATAGGCATGGTGTCTAGAATGATGTTTGTTATTCAAACCTATAAATACGTTTGCCTAGTGATAGATGCATATGCAGAACTCAGGAAGTCCTATAGCCATGTTATCTATGTGATATGCAGAAATATGGAAACCTACAGACATGGTTTCTATATGAAATGCAGAAAGCTATAGACATGGTTTTTATAAATGCAGAATTGTAGAAATTATAGACAGGGTTTCTATATGAAAATGCAAAACCTATAAACAGGATTTCTATATGAAATGCAAAACCTATAAACATGATTTCTATATGGAAATGCAGAGCCTATAGTTATGTTTTCTAGATAATACAGAAGTGCAGAAATTTATAAGCATGGTTTCTATACGAAAATGCAGAACTTATGGACGTGGTATCTATATGAAATATGTAACCTATAAACATGATTTACATATGAAAACGCAGAACTGAAAGCAGGACATGATTGCAGAAGTGTATTAAGTTCCTATGAACATGATATCTAACCCTTTTTGCATGCATGATGTACCCTTCCTTTTCACTAAAAGCACCAATAGTTATTACAAGATTATTACAGCCCAGAATTGAATAAGAAAAAGAAGTAAAATTACATCCGAAAAACTATAAAAATTCCAACCAAAGAGAGCCTGATTCAGTCTTCTGTCTAAAGCATGAAGTAAACTAACCCCAAAGATCCGATTTCCAAAGCCTTTCTCTTATTTGGGATGCACCAGAGTTCCCTAAGAGTCTCAAGTGGACTCCAGGCAGTGCTTATGCAGAATTGAATTATAGTGCAGTGTGGAAGGGCCAGGCCTCAAATATTCAAGTTCAGAGAGAACTCAAGGTCCCAAAGCAAGGCTCATGGG